>JAGVVM010013386.1:0-16172 GCA_019149425.1 Psidium friedrichsthalianum
CCCTAGACTCTCTACACCCCCCCCTCTTTCACTTTTTTAACCTCATCGATAGAGGTTAGACTTATAATGTTGGGCATTGCCACACTTCCAAACTCCATAGAAGGACTCAGGGAAAACTTGAGTCCTTTCTTCTAATAGACACCGCGGATAAGGTGAACTTCGCGACTCTATTGAAAAGTTAAAATCATACGCGTACTACATTATCAATAAATTGGATCATATTCTCCCAAAGCATTGTGTTCGCAGTTAACCTAGTGGCATTGCATCAACGTTGGAAAAAAATCTGAAGAGATAGATCTCTCCAGACGTTATGAAGTGAAAGGGGAACGTTTTCCGATGAAATTGGAGAATTGTCCTCTTTTAAAGAATTTTAAATTGAAGCCACACTGTATCTCTGGAAATTAAGGAAATCACACCAGTTTCATCACTGCAAACACTCACTTATCAGATTGTAATGCAATCAAGAGTTGCCGGAGCTCCCACGAGTTTTGATAGTCTAACTTTCTTCGATCCTAAAGCATTGCCTTCAGCCCCAGTCTTTCGAAATCTTACTAATTTGGTTGAACTACAACTAAGTGATGGCTCTCCCTAAACCAGGTGAAACAAAGTAATCACATAATGCAACTCTTAAGCTGGATTGGGAGGTTATATAGATTGAAAAAGTTAGATTTAAATCTGCTTGTCTGTGCACTTGAAGTGTGGTTCTCTTTCTCACTTGGAAGGCTTACTTTGTCTCAACCTAGGCTAGAAACCCCCAAAGATCTTCCATCTTCTATGCTGAGATTGAATTTAAACACTTCTTTAAAGTGGGCAGAGTTAGTTCCCTCCTGCTTGATATGAGAAATGAAGAGGAAATGCTAAAGTTCATTGTTTCTCAATGAAAACATTGCAGTAAGAAATGCCAAAACCAACTTGAACACTATCGGACGATTGCATCACACAATGGGCGTACTGTAATTGCCAAGGATTAAGAATTTCCTTTACAATTTGGAGAGATTCCCAACACTCGACACGAATCAACGGTGAAGAAGGGAGAGCATCGTTTGTCGTCTATAAACACGTTCATGGAGGAGAGAGAGAAATAACTAACTCAAAAAGACCATATATTTTTAAAATTAAAGTTGATAACTATAGCATTTTACCAATAGTGGGCATGAAATGTGGTTTCCCTACATGAGTGGTCACGGTAAGCCCCATGCACTCCAACATCTCTCACTCGCCCATGTAGGGCAAACAGTTCCTAACTACCTACTAAGGACTAGGATAACTCTTCATTGCCCATGGAGGGCTAAACATAATTCTCTCTTTTTTACAAGTTCATATTGACAAATAACTCGTGCGACCAGCATACACTAAGAGCTCGTTGTCGTACATCCGTGGGAGTATATGACAGCTCAAAGTTTGGACATGATCAAAAATAAATTTTTTACGCTGTACCCTAGATCGATCAGTCACATATATGTCTTTCTCTCGATCTCATTTAAGCATGATATGTTATATCACAGTTATGATCATATTAAATAATCATAATGACCGGTTATGAATACAATTTATAATGTGACTAAAACTCTAAATCGATCTTCCTCTTCCTATTAAGCTCTCAATCTCAGTTAAGCTCACTTTTTAGAATGTCCCATTAGGTCGAATCAATTCATGACCATAGCAACACTCTAAGATAGCAAACATAAATAGAGATCTTGAGAATAATGAAGATTCGTAGGGCACAAAGGTGAGAATTCTTATTCTCGAGAGTCTCACACGAATTTATAAAGTTGAGATCTAAACTTTGCCAACTCTCATTGGTCGATTTCTACATACGTAATATGAAAACGTATTACGGTATTTTCTCCTTCCCTATGGAGTGTATGTCTATTCATTCAATACCGTACAGATGATAGTTTAGACACACTCAATGTCTAACTTGAGTTCACGTAACTACTTTACTCAAAGTATCCATTAGAGCTCACATCTGGCAATAAAGATAGATAAAATGAAATATGTGGGTTATTTCACCTTTCGGACATGATAAATATTGAGTCATCATCTCAACATTCCATTAAGGTAACACATATATTTAAGCTCGAGCTCTCAATTATCACCTAGATAATGAGCTTAAATTTCGTCTCATCTCTATTCACATAAGTAAATAGAGGCGATCACCCATGTGAGTGGGCTAATCTTTCATCTGTCCCGACATACATTTCACATAAAAGCACAAGCTTCATTATTCATAAATTTACAAAAATTCATAGGCAATAACTTCAAACTTCATTAACTGTGAAAATTAGAGAAATTACAATATGCAGTATATTACATTCTACGCAGTCCAAGAGATTTCATATGATATGAAAAACATCTCTAAGAATCGGTTCATCATCGGATCTGCTAACATTTTATGCGTAGATATATACTGTATGTCCAACATCCTTTCGTGCAACTACATCTTTAATATGTTATACTTAATGTCTATGTATTTGGTCTTATAATGGAACTTGGGATCTTTGTGTAAGCTATTGCTGCTTGGCTATCACAGTATATCAAAACTGGATTTGCAGCCTCAGTCAGTGACACCTAAATGATCCAAAAGTCTCTAAGCCAACACCCTCTTGCGCTGTTGCTGACAAAGTCACGACTCGGCTTCCATGTTATAAAGCTATACACTTCTGCTTCTTACTGCTCCATGATATGGCATAATTATTCAGAAGAACACATTTTCAGAGGTAGAATTTTCTCTCATCTAAATCTCCTCCCCAATCAGCATTCAGTGTAGCCCTTAAGGTGCAGATTACCTCCTTTGATAACTCAGCGCATAATCAGTAGTAGTTTCAAATACATTATGATTCTTTTGACAGCAGCCCAATGTGCTTGGCTGGGATTTGATATTGGTATCTACTCACCCAATCCAACTGCATAATAAATATCAAGTCTAGTACACATTATAGTTACATTAAGCTTACAACGGCACTTGCATAAGGAACACTTTTCATTCTTTCTTGCTATTGTGGAGTCCTAGGACAATTCTGCGTTTTAAACCTTCACCTTTTGCAATAGGAGTATCAATGGGTTTACGTCTTGCATACAAAATCGTTCAAGAACTTTATTAGGTTAAGTCTCGCGAAAGAGATAACAACCTTCTCGAATGATCTCTTGAAATCTTAACCCAAGGATGTACGTAACTTCACCCATATATTTCATTTCAAAATTAGAAGATAGCAACTTTTGACTATTATTGATAAACTTCCATATTGCTTCTGACAATCAGTATATCATAACGTATAATGATAAAATCAAAAAAATGACCTTTGGATTTTTTATATATATGCAATTATCTTCATAATCATTCTCAAAATCATATGCCATTACGGCATTATGAAGCGTGTATACCATTGTCTTGAAGATTGCTTGAGGACCATATATCAATATTAGTCGACATACTTTATGTCTTGGCCTTTAGTGATAAATCCAACGGGTTGTTTCATGTAAATTTCTTCTTTAATTCTCCATTGAGAAAAAAACAGTCTTTATCCATCTGATATAATTCAAGATTCAAGCTAGTCATTATTGCCAAAATAAGGCGAATTGAGGTAAATCTTACCCAGGAGAAAAGTATCTTCATAGTCGATTCATTCCTATTGGTTATACCCATTCACCACAAGGCGGACCTTATATCTTCTCAATTGAGCCATCAGCTTTACGCTTTATTTTTAGAACTCATTTGTTTACAATGGCTCTGCATCCTTTCGAAATATTGACCATTTCCCAACTTGGTTCGATCTCATTAATTCCATCTTTTTTCTTCCATTGGTTTCATCTACCTTTCCTTATCAAGGGCAAGATAGAGTCTTCATTTACATTCCTTTGGCTCATCCTCATCTTGTGAAGCGACTATGAAAACTTCCCTTCAATCTCAAAGCGTCGACGAGGAATGTTTTTACGACGTGTTCGTCTTGGAGAATCTTGTACCCTAGACACTTCATTCTTCATTACGCTCCCACTCGGATCAGATAACGATATTGTTTCATCAAGTGGCTGCTAATTGAGACTAGTTCGTAGTTAATTCCCCACTTCTCACATTGCTTTCCCTCGATCATTATTTCTATCTATCCATTATCTTGATCAAGGTCTCAAATAAGGAATAATCTTCACTATTTTGCCCTTTCTCAGAAAGCTGTTCTTAAGAATGTGACTCTCGAGATTCAAATTCAGTTTTACTTTTGCTTTATTGCTTCGCCTATGAACACATACCCTTTTAAGTGTTTTGAGTATCTTATGAAAATACTCCTTTTGCCTTTAGGTCCAATTTTCATAATTATGAGAGGACACATGAGTATAGGCAGTACAACCCCAAGGTTTAAAAAAAAGTTCAAACAGGTTTTCAACCTGTCCACAACTCATATGGGTTGAAAGATACTGACTTTGAAGGTACATGATTAAGTACATAGATGACATTAATAAGCATCACCCAAAAAGTGATTGGTAAATTAGCATGTGCATCATAGATCTAACCATTTTCATTAGGGTTCTATTTTTTCTTTATGCAACAGTATTTTGCTGCGGAGTGTATGGGATAGACAATTATCTTTCTATTCTTTTTTCATCACACAAATTTTGAACTCAACATATAAGTATTCTCGACCTTGATCAGACTTTAATGCTTTTATTTTCTAACTAATTGATTTTTTACTAAGGTCATAAATATCTTAAAGCAATTTAATATTTCATTTTATGAGAAAATCAAATAGACATATCTGAATCAAGTGTAATCATCTATAAAAGTGATGAAGTACACAGCCCCATGCTTTACCCTTACATTCACCGGGTCACAGATGTCAGTATGAATTAATTGTAACAGAAATTTAGCTCTTATTCCTTTTTCAAATGGCTTTCGAGTGTTTTTCCCACTAGGCAATGCTCCAAGTGGGCAATTCAACTTTCTCAATATTGCCCATTAAGCTCTCTTTAGCTAATATATTCATATGTTGTTGGCCAATATGGACCAAGTCTAACATACCTACGTTCACATCATTATCACTAGTATAGAAGATGCAAATAGGGAATAACAAACATTTACATTAGTGCTTTCAACATCCAACACTATAAAGCGATCATAAAAAAACCTAAACCAAAGAAATTGTACCTAACAACAAATCCTTGCCATTGTCATGAAAATTCATACAAAAATCAAGTTTGCTGAAACCAACATAGAGATAAGATTCAAAGAATCTCTAGAGCATATAGGATATCGTAAAGGAAGAAAAGTGCAGTTACCCCACATGATAAGTTGGCAGGTGCCAATCCTTTAACTTTCACTCTGGAGTTTTTTTTTTTGGGTATCGAAGTCCGGGCCAGCGTTGTAAGGATTGCGCACCTCGACTATCCTCCGAGAGGGCTAGCGCAGCATGCACACCACCACGACCCTTACTTAAATCACCGACGCCCAGCAAGGTTCGAACCCATGACCTCTCGTGAAAAGAACCGAAGCGCAAACCAGCTAGGCCCTGATAGATGGTAACTTTCACTCTGGAGTTTTCTTCACACGATCCATTTCTCTCCACGTGAAATTCCTCGAAATTTCACAAATATATTTTCTATCTCTGGCTACATGGTCTGTGGCCCCTGAGTCTACAGTCCACAAAAGAATGAGATTCAGTAAAAAATATCAAACTTGATACATAACTAACACTTTAAGTGTATAAAGGGTTTCTACCTTTTTGGCTCGCCACAGTCGGCGAGCAAAGTGATCACTCTTGTCACAATTGTAATATTTCACCCTTGAAATATTTCTCTTAAAGGGACGTTTCCCTTTTCTATGCCTATCAAATTTTGGTTTCTTGCTAGATGGTTCCACTCCTTTACCTTGTCCTTTATGAACCCATCAGGATGTTTGCACTTGGAGCTTGAAGCTTCCATGGAGCTAGAGCCAACAAAATACACGTTAGTTTGTGTCTTAGTTGCCAGAATGCGGATCCTCCTCTAGCTCGAGGTAGCGCATAGCATCCTCGAAGGTTTTGACATTCTCATTTGGGTTAGGTTCACTTTCATGTGCTCCCAACTATGAGGCAAAGAGCGGATCACTACCTGCACCTATTGCTCATAGATAATATGTGATCTGCATCTTGAGCTCACTAATCATATTCGACATACGCCTCAAATACTGCTTCAGATTATGCTATGTGGCATCTTATATGTGTCGAATCAAATTATAAACTGCCTCAGTTTGGTGACAGAAGTTGCCCAAATCTAATCTTTAATGCGTCTCACATATCCTTTGCATTCTCATGCTGTTTAAACTCACACATAATATCATTATTTATGCTGCTAAGCAAACGTAATGTGAGTAATGAAATTCTTTTTCTTCCAAGTAGCGAAGCCTTCCTATCTCTTTTGTGCTGCGCCGGTGGTTTCATCCTCTGGTTATATCATTACTAAGTTAGAGCTTCCAGTGCTTCTAGCTCTTCTAGCACATACTGGATTTTCATGTTTCAGATTTCATAATTTTCATCCGTTTACTTCTCGACCTTATTGAGCTCAACCATGATGTTCTTGAAGCCATTGTCATTGTATCTAAATATGATGTTATTTATATATTTTGCACGAATTATTAATGCCTAACATTTATTGACACTTTTTACACTAACTAATTATACTTGTGTACAATTCACATAATGACTTAGATTCGAAAGTTCACTAGGTTCCCAATCATCATTTAAGTATCCGTGTTGAAAATATCATTAATATAACAATTTAGGTGAAACTGAGTTTTTTTAAAGTTACTCAAACCTCTAGAACTCCCACTCAAATAGACAATAACAGAAATTCATATAAAACATTGCATTATGTAGACAAAAATCAACATTGTTCAAGACAGAACATCAATAATAATAACAATAAAATAAAATAAATCCTAAAAAAAGTTTTCCTAACATCTATAGAAATAAACTATTAAAGGAAAAAGCCCAAACATAATCAAAGTAGTCACCCTATCGTTAGTATAATGATGAACCTATGTACACTTCATCTACAAGGAAGGGAATCCTGAAGGTTTTTAGGAGGATTTTTAACCAAATTAGGTACCCAAATTGGTACTGTTGGAAAACCCTTCAGGAAACGCTTGCTTTTATGCCAAGGCGCATTCTGTTTACTCTAGGACCCATTCATTCCAAGCAATGACATCTTCGTCACCCCGACTCTTATAAACTCGTTTAAGAAATGAAGCATGAACTTCTTGTAAGTGATATGATCAAGCTATATGCGATTCATCATTCCATGCCATTCCTCCGGCATGGTGTTCCTCAGTACATAAAACGCATTTTCAGCATTCATTTCTCATCATTTCCATATGATATCTTGGATCATATTGTTGACTGTCTTCGCATGAGATATAATGTCACCATTATTGTCCCATCTATAAGTGTGCAACTCCTCAATCTACACATTAAGTGCTCGCCTTAGTTCACGTGTACCTCTCCTTATAGGTGTTTTCATATTATGCACCCATTCTGTATTAGGCCCTAGCTTTGATGACATTGTTTCTCCAACAAATACGGAACAAAGTGGATTACCAAAATCCATCATCACAGAATAATTATGAACATATTGTAATGAAAGACACGAAAGGCAAATATAAGCACCTCCAGGTTGACCTTTCTTTTTTTTTTTTTTTTGGTCAATGGTCAAAGGGTCAAAGGGCAATGGGTCAACGGGTCAAACCAACCCGCGGCCCTGCGCGTCCTGGATTGTGGCCCTATGCGTCCTGGGCCATGGCCCTGTGCGCTTGGGCCACGCGCCCATGGCCTAGGCCCACAACTTGGGTCGCGGCCTTGAGCGGCATGGGTCACGCGCCCGTGGCCTAGTTCACGTGCCCATGACCTTGGCCACATGCCCATGAGTGGCCACGTCCTTCTTTTTTAAAAAAAAATTAGAATTGAGGAACTATCGTTGGTGACCAGCGACTTTCGACCACCGCGCGGTCACATCTGATCTTCGTTCAAGACCCATAATATATCAAATTCTCGTATCAACTAGCACTTTGAATCGATCAAATAAAAAACAAAAATTTCTTTCATTTAAGGCACGAGAACCTCATGAAAAGTAACACAAAAAATTACATCGAAGCCTTTTCAAATACGATGAAGAAAATGAATGCAAATAAGATCATGCAATCAGGAAAAGCAAGTTAACGGGCTCTGATACCAATGAAGAGGAAATTAATTCCTTGTTTCTCAATGAAACACATGCGAAAGAACATGCCCTAACTTAACTTGAATCACTGATCGGACATGCATCACACAAGGGACGTACCGTAATTGCCACGGATTAAGAGTCACCTTTGCAATTCGAAGAGATTCCACACTTTGATTGTGATCAATAGTGAAGAAGGAGAGGTCGCTTGTCGTCCATAACTGACGTTTGTGAGGAGAGAGAGAGAGAGACAACTAACTCAAAAGAACATATCTTTTCAAAATTAAACGTTGATAACTACTTAGCAGTTATTAATAGTGGGCATGGGGTGTGGTTCCCTACATGGGTGTCCACGTAAGCCTTATGCACTCTAACAAGAAATTTGTCGACTTTAGAGATTAGTTCATGTGAAGTGGAAGACATTCCACTGAAGGGACTTCCATGACTGGAGAAACTATGTGTGATTATTGTGTACGGCTTCCGAGATTATCCATTCCTTTGGAACTAAGAAGCTGAGAAAGTGCGCGTTTCAGAATGTCCAGAGCTAGTTGAGATACAAGTTGTGGGTCTTTCGGAATCATTGGGGTCTTCTGTGTTTATGGGTGCAAATCTCTGAGAAGAATAGGTGGGTTATCATATTTGAAGAACCTGGAGAACTAGAAATCAAACGGTGCTATTTCCTTACTGATGTTGCGGGTCTAAATGAGCTAGTCTCTCTGCAATCCTTGAATGTTAGAGGGTGCAGGTCATTGAGAAGGTTGATTGATGTATCTTGCACAAATATACCAGATGATTGCCTTGTCAAAATACAGGGGTGTGGAGAACTTTATCAAAGATTCTACTCAGATCGACCCATCTAAAATTTCTTTTAGCATTACATAGAGAAGATTCTTCTGGATACATCAAACTTTGAATCCAAGTCAGACAAGGTGCGAGAACTTCTTCATTAAAGTAGACATCGAGAATGCATGCATGGGTTTGTCAATTTATTTGTTCTAATCTCAGTTGTCATGATATAATTCGGTAAACCTACACAAACTGTAAAGATAGAGCAAGTTTTCCTGTACGTGCATCAAGGAGATTAGTCCATCTGTATATCTGGATACCCCGATATTATCCAAAAGAGAACTTCCAGAACGTTTCCCCAACCCTTCTTCCAAAAAAGAATTCCGTGATAAGATAGAGCAATTCTTTTACTTTGCTTACTACTCCACAGATTAGTCATTAAAAGTTAGACCTCCTTGTACTAGGTAGATAATTATCTAGGTTGACTGATGTTTAATTTAATTTTCCATCACATGCTTCTTCAAATGTTGGAACCTTGGATAGATAAGAAAACAACATGACTATAACTCCCATTCCAACTCAGCGCTTCTAGTATATTCTAGATCTGTCTCTGCAACTAATGATCGTGCCATATCAAGAGTATTTACTATACAAGGTTTTTGGTGATTGCATAGACAATATATGAAGGTGATTGAAGACAAGGATGTTCCTGCAAATAGAGATGCAGGAGGTGCGCCTAGAGCTGCTTCGAGCTCTGGGAGGGGGCACAGCCTCGAGTTCGAGAAATGGCACGGCTTTCAGCTCGGGAAGCGGTAGAGTTTTGAGTTCATGAACCGGCTTGGACTTGAGGAAACGGTTCCCAAAATTCAAGACTCCAGCATGCTTTAAAAGATTGTGAACGGAATCATCCACACCTACTGGAGACTGGAGTAGGTCAGAGAAGCGATCTCAGGACCAACTGCATCAGATTGAGAAGCTTGAAATTGAGTTTCCTGATACATTTCTTTAGCTGAATGAATACTGGGAATATATAAAGCTTCCGCCAGACTGTTACTAGGCATTTATTACTAGCCATTCTTTTTCTTGGTAAACATTGATCAGGTGGACGAGCACAGGTGGTTATTCAACCACTTCGTGTCACGAATAATAATTGAAACCATTTTCATTTTAGGCTCCGTTTATTTCACAAAAAATGAGTCGTTTCTGAAAAATATTTCCCAGGGAAAGTCAATTTCCAAGAAAATGACTATATTTTCAGTATTTAGTTAAAATATGAAAAGACTCGGAAAATATTTTCCTTTGTTTGGTATAATTTAATTTAATTTTTCTCCATGCACACCACTCAATAATTTTTTCTGTTTTTTTTTTTAATTTTTAAAATTAAAATTTTGTTAAAATTTTTAAATATTTATCTTTTTCTTTTTTTCCCTTTTCTTTTTTCTTTTTATGGCTCCGTTTGTTTTGCGAAAAAATAACTTCCTAGGAAATGTTTTTTGAATTTTTCGGTATTTGTGGGGTGGAAATAACCTAGGCCCGGAAAACATTTTTCCCCTATTGAAAAAACTCCTTCAAAAGTGGGGAATTTTTTTCCCTTTTTTGAGAAGAGGAAAAAATTTCCTCAGCTTTGCTTCCTCCTGTGTTTCACACCGTATTACTTTTTAATTATTTTTTTACTTTCTTTTCATTTTTTTATTTTTTTCAATTACTTTTTTCTCTTCTTTTTTCTTTATTTTTTTTATTCTTATCCCTTCTTCTCCTTTGGCCGTTTGCCGGGCACAGGTGAGGCCTGTGTCATTGGCCTCGATCGAGGTCTGGCCAAGCGTCACCAACCTCACTTGCGGCCAATCGCCATTCGTCGTCGTGGTTGGCAGCCAGCAAAAAATAGTAGTGAAAAAAAAAGAAAAAAAAAAAAGAGAAAAAAATACAGAAAAAGATAAATAATTAAAATATTAAAAACTTCTAATTTTTTAAAAAATAAAAAAAAAAAAAATTATTGAATGGTGTGCATGGAGGAAAATTAAATCCAATGTTCCATACTCCACAACGGAAAATATTTTCGCGAGTCTTTTTCATATTTCAATCAAACACCGAAAATATAGTCATTTTCTTGGAAATTGACTTCACGGAAGATGTTTTTCAGAGAAGACTCATTTTCCACAAAATAAATAGAGCCCTTAATTACATGAGCGGAGATTACCAAAATAATGGACTTGGTTTGTGTCTTAGGAACATGGGCTGGGCTTTGAGCCCGTTTATTACAAAATTAAGGACCATCCCCAAATTAAAGGCCACAATAGCGTGGGACCCCTTTCACATGAAAAAAAGATTCCACATGATTTCTAGTGGCAATCTACTCAACGCCGAAGATATGTGCATGACACAAACATACTTGGATCGGACATCGTGACAAATTATTTTGAGTTTTTCTAGCAGCCTCTGGCTCATGGGATTACTGCTGCTAACGTGAAATTATTGCACATGAGGGTAATATATACATGTATATAAAACGAATTTTGGCACTGACAATAATGGGTTTCATGTGGATCTCGGTTCTCAGATCAGATGGTTCGATTGATTGAGGTTAGTTGACGTATTAGCTACGTGAAATTCTTTGCTCGTTACCAGTCGTCGATGCTGCTTTCATTGATCGTCCTTGGAATGATTCATCCATCACGTGATGTTTGTACTCGTTTTGTGGAATTTGTGGTGGGACTTTGTTAGTCCGCAGCAACTCTTCCCAACCTAATAAATATGTGTAACTCACCGGATCGAAATGCTTCAGGACGTAAACTCAACGATGTAAAAATTCCAAATGATTCAATCGATCAAATTGATACTTTAAAAGCTCGATTGTTAAATGATAATGCTGTTAAGAACTGATTCAACAATTTACTCCCAGTTCGGGGATGTTTATGCTCGTATCATATGTCTGTGTCAGTGTAGCTGCACATCGCACATCGAGGTGAGAGCCGACCTCAAAAACGCGTGAAGGACGAGTTGGATCCTCGGAAGTAAATGAGTGTATCATTTGTTGTCAAGATTTAAATTATAAAAGTCGTGGACAGTATTTATTCTAATTTTGAGCAAATTAGAAATTAAAAAGGTTGAATCAAACATTCAAGGGACTTTTTAAATGTGTTTCCACCGAATGGTATTTCTCTCAAAATTGCTTTGTAAAGCACAGTTTATCAAACAATCTTTTCTTTTCATGAAAGCACTTTAGACTAGAGTTTTTGCATTTTCCCAAATGTTTTTCACAGCCTTTGACTTGTTCATGCTGTGACTCACGACCATTGAAATGTAATAAAGTCTCATAATTTTATTTGGGAGGAGCTATATTTAGAACCAGCTAATGATGCTACTCCAGGTAATTTTCTTTTTCTTTTTATGCCCTTTTCCAGTTTCTCTCGGTTTCCCAATATGGTCAACCAAAGAATCCCCCTCCGTGTTCGCCAGCAAGTTGCAGTAATTGAAGTTTCTGCCTCGACCACGACATTTCTAAACATATAAATAGTCCATTGCCTGCGTGATTGAGTGTGACCCATGTCGATACCGGTTCAATTACGCCGGTACCAAGTAGCAATCGGGTTTTGTTCTCTTGACCTCCTTAAAGGAAGAGGTAAGATGAGTAACAAAGTGGAAACGAAGACTAAGTTTGCATTCCAACGCGTTCGCAAACCCATGCGGAGGCACAACATGTTTGGAGCGCATACCGAGATAAACTCCACACATTATTATCAAAGCTCAATGAGGTTTTCAAACTTTGTTTCCTTCCTAGACCAGACCAGAAAAAATCTCTCTTATTTCAGCTAAATAATTGGTGTGAACTCGCAGCCTGTTAGGCTCAGCTAATCATGTGCATAAATAGTTCAAAATAATAGTTGTTTAATTTCTTATTTTCCTTTCCTCTATCACTTTGATGTTCTCCACAAAAAACTAGAGTTAATATATTTACTTATGAGGTAATCTATCTGTAGAGACATCTATAGAACGCTACATATAACTCTAAGAAGGGGGGACCTCGGTTCATTTCTGAGAAGTGCAACCCCAAACCCATAGGGTTGCACATATTTATCAAATCAAAAAAGAAGAAGAAAATATCTAAGATTGATCAGAATAGCAGTAGGCTTACCTCTATAGTCTTCTTTGGCATGCGATGCGTGAACACAAAATAAAATGAAAACTTGTCATGGAACAGCCATATCAAAAAAGAGCGACAGAGCCACTTTACCACGTGTTTACATCTAATTTTGACGGTTACCGTATTTATTTTCTTCATAAGATAGAATATATCCGCGTTTCCATTGCAAAGTAGAAATAATACAAAAAAATATAAAATGAAAAATTGCAACAAAAAAAAAAAAAAAATCGGATCGGGCTACCCGAGCTCACCCAGGCGAAGTTCGGCCGTGTTTATTTTTTCCGGACCTGGCCCTTCCATTTACGGCCTGCGGACGCAGGTTTCCGTCTTTCCTCTCATTTCGGATTTGTTCTCAGCCCACAAGCACTCCCATCTCACGTCACATTCCCTCTCAGCTCTTGGACACGCTCCAATGGATCCACCCCACCCACCTGCACGGAAGCTGCCTCCACGTCTCTTTCTCCTCCACCGAAGAAAACTTGGAAAGAAGTTAACCTTGGACCGCCACGAAGGGGTGACATTATCTAATCCCGGACTGTCCTTCAAGATGGGCAGCCTAGATTGATCCGAGCTTTTTAAACGAGAAGCTTTTAAAATTTTGGGATCAATCTGGCCGTCCATTTTTTTGGACTGTTAGATCCTTATGTCACCCATCAACCTATGTCCGGGCAAAGAAAGACAAGAAGAAGAAGAACAAGGGAGAGGTCCTGAAAGTAAGCCCAGAAGCCTCTTCTTGTCGCAACCGAGGAGAACCGTAGAGTTGAACCGTACCTTGTTAGTAAGCTTTCTAAGAGTTCTGGGCACGATCTAGCTATTTCCTTTGCTTTTATTTTGGCCCCATCAACCTTTGTTCGTTGTGAGTCCCCAAGAGAGCTCTGAGTGAGAGAGTAACGGTTCACAAGAGAAGGGGCTCTGGTCTTGTGAGGAACCGAGAGGCCTCGCAGTGCGACTAGCGTAACACCAAAAAGAGAAAAACGCCGGAAGGAGAAGCCCTTTCTTCTCGCTCGAGCGTCCGCCTAACAGCTGTCCCACGACCATCCAGCCGACGTCCTTCCGCACCACCAGCCTGGGAGCCCCATTAAGGAAGAAAGATAGCTCAGAAACAGCTCTCGCCCACGGAAGTCGCGGACAACGACACTGACTAGGAGCGGAGCCGCTGCTTCTCGGACCTCACGGCGTTTGGGTAGGTGGAAGACGAGCCCTCTGTGAGACAGAAGGGGGTGATCGCTGGCGAGAGCTCTTTCCGGAGCAGAGGCGGCGCGACGAACCTGGCGGTGGCGCTCGAAGGTGGGTTGATAGTGTCGGGACCGTCGAACGTTGCGGACGCGCGAGAGCTTTTGGGTGAGAAAGTGCTGGCGATGGTCGTGACCAGCCACCGTTGACGGTAGGGGGGCGGCCATAGGCGTCGACGGAGTGGAGGCGGTCGATTGGGTCGAGCCGTCCCCCGGGGCAGCAGGCGGCAGAAGGCAAAGAAGAAGAGGATGAACAGGCCAGGCCATCTCACGTTTCTGTTTTTGGTTGTTTGGGCTGATCGGACGGGCCGGTATGGAGGGAAGAGAGGCTGCTGGGCTTGTGTGGTTCATTCCATGGAGCTGGGAGTTGGGCCCAGGGTTTATATGAGATGAGAGGTTTAAAATTGTTTCTTCGAGATTCCCAAATAGTCTTTATGTCCTGATACTAACATCCGTACTTTTGTATGTCAGTGTAACAATTAGCAACACTTTTTTGGAGTTGAAGACCTTCATAGACAAGAGAAAAAGATATAAAGTCAACGTAGAACGTGTGACAGAAAGGGTGCTAACAATCTTATAGGTGGGTAGAGATTATAAGTCTTTCGAGATAGTAAAACTCTCCTTCTCCGTCGTGTAGTGTCTTGCCGCTTCACTCTCTCTCCTTCTCGCTTGCACATTCTATATTTGTTTTACGTTTTTGTGAATAATGCCAGCCAGCACATGTTAAAGCATCTTGTGACTTAACTATATAGGGATGCGTATCTAAAAGCACGAGCAGCAATTTCCATATGAAGTCAAGGCCGTGGTGAGATGCTCTTTTCATGTAGGTGCAATCAGGGTGTATGATTTGTAGAACAATACACGTGAGGTCATTTGTTCGTTCTTCATTGAATCAATATTGGCAGATATAATGAAAAAATATGGTGAAGGATATTGTTTATTAGGTCTAGCGCCAAGTTTAGAAAAATAATAGCTCATTGGATAGTTGACATGGTGATGGTTTCTCCTGCGTCAGCTATCTCGAAGCACACATCTCACATATTCAATATGTAAATGTGTGCAAAAAAAAAATGTACATTGATATTGGACATAATAACAATCCTAAATGAAATTAGGCAGACGTTCATTTCAATATTGAAACAGGAAAAAAAATTAGTTGGAATGAATGTACTAATGCAAAGGTGGGGACAAAGCCTCGCCTTTAGCAAGAAAATGAACTTTTGTGTATGGAAGGACCATTCGGAAAATGACTAATAATATTTTTCATATTTTTTTTCCTTTTTGTGTTCCCTTTTGTGTCCTTCTCTTCATTATTCCTCTAGCTGGTTGCCGGCCCTCGGCAAAAAGGGGTCTATATATTTCTTATTTTAAAAAAAAAATGTTCTTAACTACTTCTAGGGAATGTTGACGAGAAGTGTCTATACAAATACTTAATTGGTAAATTAAAAGATTATCTAAATTCTTAATGAGAAGAGATATATTGTTTAAAACACATTCTTTTGGAGAGAGTTAGTTCAATGAATAACTATTTCAAACCAGGCGTATTATTTCAATGAAATAAACCTAACTCTAGCCATTATGCCCTAAAAACTTTTAAGCTCAACAATTAAGATGGTAGTGTTTTATATCGGTGAGTGGAGGTATACAGAAATCAGGACAAACAGGGCTACTTAATAGAAGCAAAATGCTATTAGAAAAAAAAATGCCATGAATTGGTACAAATGCATAATTTAGGATTATTTTGGTATCTCTCGTCTTGTAAAGAGAAGCGTTATATAGTGCAAATACGCATTCTCATGTTAAATAAGTAATCCTATATCTTAAAGAGACGA
>JAGVVM010013390.1:0-13141 GCA_019149425.1 Psidium friedrichsthalianum
CATTTGTACTCAGTGTTATTCACAACGATTTACAAGCGCGGCATCGAATCGTTCTTCTCTCCACTTTGCCCTTGAGGAAAATATGTTCATGCCCTTTTAAAGACAAAAGCCTCTCATATTTACTGGCTTGCTCCGCATGTTGCTCCGCCTGATCCATAGTCTTGAAACATTCATTCTTCTGGAAGCGGAACTATTCATCGAATCCCAGGATGGCCGATCCCAATTTCATGTCTGCTCATTAGACCCAGAGTATGTTGCCTTAGAACCTTCATGTCCTTTGAAATAATCTAACTCCACGTTGCGTTCGGATGATCCCTCCTGACGCGAAATCGTTTGCTGCTTTGTTTATTCCCCATATTGTCCGCTCATCTGGGATGTGGGACGCAATGCAGTCCGTTGTACGCATTCCATATGACTTGCTTCAGCACCATCCTATTTCAGGCTAAGGGCCGTGTGTCAATTCTTGGCTTAGTTGAAGGAAACCGAGCCATCTGAGGAATCCCGACCCCCGTGCTCATGATTCAACCAGTCTTCGATCTTGGCAGATGTGATCTTGAGAGAATCATGTTGGAGGGAGACATTATTAGATTGGTGTAGATGAGGTCATATAGATTAGCCTTGTTGCATTGGATTCCTCGCTTGTTGTTTAGACGCCATGGCCAGTGGCTAAGCTGTAAACGAGACACGGGCAATTATTGTTTATTAGGGTTTTTGGTTCAATAGGCTCTGGAATCTCTTCTCTATCAGGGGTTGGATCTTGGGCAGAGTGCAGGGTTTGTTGTAAAAGCTGGATAACAGGGTTTTGGAGGTACTGGAGCTGCTGTGGAGTTGACGCCGTTTCAAGGGCAGAGTTGCCTCAAGCATGTGAGTTGTATGTGAGATAGTCGTCATCATCGGGTTATGCGTTGTTTCGGAATACTCTTGTTGGGTTCAATTGAGATGATGCGACGACGTAAGCGGTTCATTACCGGTGTTGTTGAGGTTGTGCTTTTCGTCTTCCGAGGCAGCTTCTTCTTTAGCCTGTGTGTTCCAGTATTCTTGATGTCATGATCTGTTCTTCCTGGCAATTGGCTGCAATTATGACCACCGAAGGACTTAAGTGGGTTGATTTGAGGTGGTCAATGCCGTTTCGCGACTGGGCCTTGTTATTTATTTTTTTTAAGCATTTTCTTTCACTAATTTGGTAGCTATGATAGAATAGAGGAGAGAGAGAGAGAAAGGGGGGGGGGGGTGGTTTGGCCTGCTGCAATGCTGTGTAAGGACCCGTTTTTTAGAGCAGATGATGTTGTCCCTCCTGCCTTCTCAGTGAACCACCAATGCTTGATGTTTGGGGTCGCAAGTAAATTCAGCCACCTCAGCCTGCAACTCTTTCCCATGCATCTCTTTATCCCTGTTGATAGGATGATTATCACCAATTAGTAATATATCCTTTCCGAATAATTTTCCAGCTTTCTCTACACTAGTCCATACTCAACTTCTGATGAATTACAAGAAATTGCAAGAGGGAATGAGGGATCAACAGAACCAGGAACCATGCCGAGGTGTGATGAAGCATGCAGCTGAGAACAATGGACTATGCAATGAACATCGGTCATAATATTTTTGTCTGTCTTAAGAAAACAAAACCTTAAAGCCCTTGCTTTCCCTAATAGTTCATAGTTTCATGATTTCTGAGTAATATGGCCCTCAAAACCGATATGTATCACCATGTTCTTTCCGAAATGATCGAGTTCGAATGAATAGAGATTTTGCGAATTTATACCAACTTTCTGAGTAAAGTGCAATCGTTTCCACCAGTTCCATACTTCTCAATGTAAGACCTTGAGCTTAGCAAATCCTCGTTTTCTATCTCGCTTCAGGAGACCTGGATGGCCCTTTCCTTCCGATTTGCCTTGTCACACCCGGAGTGCCCCGGTCCCCTTTCGTCGAAATGATGATTCCAGATTGTCTTCTTCTCCTCGCTTCTTGAGTGTGCGTTGTCTGCTGGGGCTTTTCCATCTAAGTTTGTATTGCTGCTTTATTGATGGAGAGAGATTGAAGACCTTGCGGGGGATTGTTGTGGAAAAATTGATGAAGGAAGACCTGAATTTATAGGTAGAGAAAAGTTGCCTGTGATTTTGATGCTCTTGGAGAGACAAAAGTCTTTACTCTAATAGCTTAGCTCCATTTATTTCACCTACTCCTAGGGTTCCCCTTTCCCCCCGCCACCCCCACCACACCACCACACCACAAAAACCACTCCACCCCACCACCCCCCCACGTTCCACCCCCACCCACCAAGCCCCCCCACCACCCCCCCCCCCCCCCTACCCCCCCCCCCCCCCCCCCCCTCCTCCCTCCCCCCCTCCCACTTCCCCCTCTCTCGGTCCCGCCCTCATCATTCCTCCTCCCTCTCTCTCACTCATTTGATTGGTGTTAACTTTTTGGATTAGTTCGGTCATCTAAAACTAAACTATTGCATGCAAGTTGACAACAGAAGGAGCTCAATGTCCTCCCCGCTAAATATATTTTAATTTTAATGGACTCCATTTACTAGGGTAATTCTTAAGATTAATATGATGCGACAGCTACAGACACTTGATACAAGAAGACTCCACATCCTCTGCTTTGTCGCCTGCGTCTTTGAAATGTTCCATTATCCAACTACGACGAAAAGGTGTTTATGACCCCCTTTAAGAGATTTCTTGCAGAGTTGTGACGTGGTTGGCCACTTTGTTCTTCTTAATTTAGTATTCTGAGCATGGAATTCTGGTTAAAAAAGAAGTATATCAGTGAAATCTGTAGCGAGGCATTTAAGTTTGCTCTTATTCAGCCGAGAAATATGTGGTTTTTTAAGTTTCGAGAAGAACACTTTTTGACTCTCTCTTCACGGGCTTTTTCTGATAACTAATTTCAGTATATATAGGAACAACAGGAGTATTTGGTTATTTTCTTTAGGTTTCACGTTTCTATATGAAAGCAGCCAGTGCAAATTCTTTGTGACAGCAAAGTTACATTTCCTAACAATATATATGAGTCCCAACTTCATAACAGGGAAGATAAGATAGGGAATGGGAAAGTTTTTTTGCTTGTCACCTGTTACAGACTACATATGCAAATGAATTCAATAATATAATGCAGATTTCGGGTTAGGAGGAACGAGGTGAACACCTTATGAAAACTTCAATAGCATTGATATGTGTGTGAAGCTATGGCTTGGACTTATTCAGATCCGGTGGATTCCATCTAAGACTCACAAATCTGACGGTTAATTAAGATCACTCAATTCTTGATGGACTAAACTTATAAGAGAATACCTTCACATTTGCGAAACTATTTGCTCCATTTTAGCGGGTGTGGCCCAGCTTGCCCGTCAATCTCCTTTCCCTCTGCCGCTACTCGCTTAGTTTAGGGTTTAGGGTTTAGATTTTAGGTTAAAATTTTACATGTTTTGAAAACTTTGCTTGGACTACACCCAAGTAAAATGGTACAATAGGTCAATCTCTTCAGAGAAAGACCTGTGAAATTAAAACCAGTTTGACAATATATTAACTTTGTGAAATTAAAGAATGCAATCTCTATTAAGATGCCCTGCCTTACCCAGCAACTAAAAGCTACTTCCCACATACTTCTTATGAGTCGTGAATGAGCCTCTTCTTCCCTGCAGAAGAAAAGGAAGGACTATAAAACCAGCCAAATACCCATTTTCCTGCCACTAAGAAATTGGGAGAATGCGTCTCATATATTTAGGCAGATCATCCCCAAGATGATCGAATGTGCGCCGATCTTTCAGTTCCAATAAAGCACACAGTTCATTTTTTAATGAGACGCCCTAGCTGTTAACAAGGCAACTTGTCAACGAAAGGTAGCGTAGGAGCAACTGCAATATTTAACAAGAAAAGCAAGACAGAAACAAAAGGATAGGCCCCCTAAATTCAAACTTTTTTTTTTCTTTCTGAAGAAGTACCACTCATTGACCTCCGTTTCCTAGTTTATTGTTTTCTGCAATCGATATTTTCCTCTCGTAACGTGAAAGATGAGTTAGGGAACCGCACCCCACAGAGAAATCTACAAGAGGAAACGATCAAAATTCAAAAGAGCACTCACTCCCTCGATATGATATTATATTGTGTGGTGCAATTGATAAGTCAGATTGACTTGGATCTTTGGGACGAGGGAGAAGACATGCTTCTGTTTGTCGCGCTTCTGGTTGGAATCTCTCTCTCTGAATTTTGACATTGCATGATTTCATCATCATCAAAGACCAGAGAACTTAAAAATGGGCGTTCTCTTGAGTGAGAGCTGGTGAGGGTTGTCTTGATAAGAGGATAAGCTTGATTCTTTTCTTTGCTTAAATTCAATAATCTTGTGGAATTATTGGCTCTCTCGCTCTCTTACACACAACGAGATCGACGAGGGTTGCTTTATCCCAAAGGATCTCTGTTCTATCTGTAAGAACGAGGAAAAAGAATACTTAGTGTAATATATATACATATCTGTGTATCATGAAGGCCCAATTATCTGGAGACACATAGAAGACCTTACAAGCCCCATGAACTAGGTAAATCCAGACCTTTGACCAATCCAAGTGGCCTTGATCCGGAGCAATTTACAGCGGTAGTTAGCCTATTTTAACGCGTCTGCAGTTTCTGAGTATGAAATCTCCTAATACTTAAACTAATTGTGTCAACTTCTGAGGTTTATCAGAGTGGACATTCATTGCACACAAAGATGAACCCTTTGTCTATATATTATCCTTAAACTAACTAAGCCATAATCTGATGATTAGTAGGGTGGAGTTTCATTTCACACAAAGATGCCCCCCTTCGTCTATATATTATCCTTACATAGTTTTTGAAACTAGGTTGTGTTTGGCTGTCAGTATTTCTAATCAGCATAGGACTGTATGAGATAAGAAATGAAATGAAGGATTTTGTTATATCATATCCATCGTTTGATCAATCGTAATACTAAAGCTGAATATTTACATAACTTATCATGTCCAATGTTTGGTAGGAACTGCATATCAGTATAAATAACAAATATGGCCTTATATGCTGCCCATGAAAAATAGCATTCTTAGTTATTATCGAGATCTATAATAGCAAAATTATCTAAAACTCTACAGTATAATTTTTTCCTAATCAACAAAGCTAATTAGCAAGATAATACTGTAGCCCTAGAATTAAAATGAGAAGAATATTACAGATTCTCACTAAATTAATCCATGATCGTTGCTGAAAATGCAAAAACTGAAAGTACTGTCGACTGTTTCTCACAATTCACTACTATCAAAACTAAAATGGTAAGAATATCTCAAGATTCACTGCTAAAGAAATTCGAAATGCACAAACGGAGACAACCTCCAACAATTAATCCATCATTATTGTAAGATTTACATCTTAAATATCAAATAAGCTCATTGTAGCATTTCATAGTCACAACAATAAGAAATGTGAATGTGTTAGAGCAACATCAATGGGATTCATGTAGCCCGGTTATGTACTTTTTCTATTCAGAATTTTCCTATCTGGAAAGGTAACCAAACACGAAATAGGAGAAATTATTTCATTGTAGCCTTTTCACCTCTAGCTCTCTTTCTTCTACAGATATTAGGTGAAGGTACATGTGGCTCATTGGTTTGGTTCAATGCGGCAAGTGACTTGAGTGTAAACAAATTAAATGTAGGAGAAAGGGGAAAAAAAAATGACACCGCAACGATACAATATCAAGCAAGCTGAGATAGCTACCTAGCAACCAACACAACTTTTATCCCCGGTTAGGGCTTTAGCAAGGGCAAATTTTAAGGAGTTGGAAATCAAGTGTTAAGTTAAAAGTAGCAGACATATCATTAGGGCACATAAAATAATTAACCCGCGCCACCTGGCCAATCCCAGTCCAGTGAATGGCAAGATTTCGAGATAAGAATGATGGATTTCCCAAGGGAAGGGGAATAAAACAATAGTCTGGCCAACGTCACTAGCGTTGACAAAGTTCCTCACCAGTTGTAATATGTTTCTCCAAATCGGTGATGAATGAGATAGTTCTTGACCTGTTGGCCTTAAACAACAGGTAGTTGGTAAACATTATTCGTTTCAAGCCGCCTGTTACTGTCGCGGATGCACTTTTTGCGTAGAATAATGCACAGAAAACGCTACAAACAGACGCAGTTGCTGAGCTCCATGGAGTCTTTCCCTCTTGGCTAAACTGCTGAACGATTGTCAACCCTAGTTCCAGTTTTTTATGTTCACGTCTATCTCTTTCTTCCCAACAAACCCATCGACCTGGGCATCCAAAGAGAATCGAACTTCTTCTGCTCAACGTTCAAATTAAAAGGCATGCCTAACACCGCGAATTTAGAACTTAGAAAGAGTAACGTTAGAGATGTGAAAGGAGGGACTGGCTCGGAAAATGCAGAGAATCGAATTATGCAGGATATGTGACGAAAAGTATGGAATGTGGAGCAAGTCGGCGTGATTTCAAAATATGATTATCATAAGCTGGACAGGAAAATTATCGAAAAAGTCCTAAATCTATTGTAATTGTACCAATTCAAATCCAATTTTTTTTTTATTTTAGTTCTAAACCTTTTATAATTGTGCAATTCAATCCATTTGGTTGATCGGCACTGATGTGATAAATTTTGATAATATTTTAATATTTTTCTAATTTTTTTAAATCTTTTTCAATGATTTTTTCCATCTTTCTTTTCTTTTCTTTTCTTTTTTAGCATTTGGGTTAGGAGGAGGCCATCGGCCTCTGGGCGAGAGCTTGTAGCCCTTGCCAGCCGCGAGCCCTCACCCAATGGCCAATAGCCTCCTATCGGCCAAAACCAAATAAAAAAAGAAAATAAAAAAGACATAAAAAATTACTTTAAAATTAAAATAATAATAAAAACCGAAAAATATTAATATATTATTAAAATTTTTTCACGTTAGTATCAGCTGGCCAAATGGACTAAATTGGCATAATTGCAAAAAGTTTAAAACTCAATTGGCCAAAAAAAAAAGCTTAGGATTTAATTGGTACAATTGCAGTATGTTTAAGACTGTTTTGGTAATTCTTCCGGTGGTGGACAATAGTAGGTAGCGACATTTCCCGATGTGTAGCATAACACATAACTTTTCATATACGTTTGAATCTTGAGTACATCCATGAGTGGAACTCTTTCTAGGTCTCAAGCGGAGAATCATAAAATAAAAAAAATAATAAAAAAATCATAAATCTATTGCACTCTTGTCAATTCAATGATAAATCTTTTAATTTTTCAATTGAGTCATAAATCTTTATAAGTTTTGTCCATTGAGTTCATCTAGTCAATTTTGACCGAAAATCGCTAATCGGAAGCCGGCCGGTCCTCAATCGTCATGTTGATGCCAATCCATGCAAATTGCTCATTCCCAATTACGAAGCTCGGTAATGCTCACATGCTCACCATCTCAGTAGTTCATACTCTGGTGCGTACATGCAAACTGGCACGAGCGGATGTGACTTGGCACGTGCGGACGTTGACTTCCATCAAGATCTCCACAGTGTATTAGGTATACTTGTGCAGAAGAATTGATGGTGTCACCCAGTTTGACCTTAGGTTTTCTTAAGCAAATATTAGAGAGAGTTGGTGATGCCACTCCCATGGATATTGTTCCCCGACCCCTATTTTTTACAATCATTTTAGGTCAGAACCGTCTAAGCTCCGGATCTCAGATCCATGGGGGTTTCCTGGCTGTTGCACAGAAGAGCAAAAGTCAACCAGGTGTTTGACAAAATGCTCCGTACTCTTCTTTTGGATGGTGGTAGATATATGGAACCCAGCATTTTTTAACCAACCTGCAGTCTCTTTCTGAGCGTACGCTATGTGCATCAGGATTGAATCTGAAGAGGCAGAAAGTCAAAATTCAATCAATCGGAATAATTCAGCAAAGGATTCTAAACTGAGAAATAACTGTGATTGCGAATTTTTTTTCAATGCAGGACCGACTGTCCTGTCTTGGATAGACCCCCTTGAAAATCTGAAAGGCTGGAAGAAGTTAGGAAGGCATTTTTCAAATTTAACCCTGTGGTTTGGTCGCTGGAAAATTTCACTTGATGAGACTTTTGGAGTGTCAAAGGTTAAATGAGCAAGAAAACATGGGGCTGTGGCAATACTTCTGCTATAGATTCTGCTCTAGAAATGAATTTTTACTTGTAAGCAAATTACTTTTTCAAGTGGCTCCGAAACTACGTTTAGAGTAAAAAAAAATTGATCCCAAAGTAGAAAAATTAAGTTGCCTAACCAAACAAATTTCTGCTCAAGAAATGTTATCATATGCGTCCTATAGTTGCCCAAAAAATGAAATACAGGATAACAGGAGACAAGAAAGAGGCTGTCCTAATTATTTATGTGCATCCTACAACTCCTCCTGTTTTTATTTTGAGTATAAATTATTGCTAAATAGTTTTATTAATAGAAATATTTAGTTAAAAAAAAAATATTTATTCTTATTGGGACATGCTAAGAGATTATGTGTTCTAAACTCTTGTCAATTCATACCATCCTCGAATCGTCCAATGTCAATGTTTCTAGATGTGCCAATCCATATTAGAAGTTACCATCCCTCAGGTCACAAATTTTGATAAGAGCGCTAGAATTCGCTATCTATTCATTGTTTAACAATTGATACTCTTTGATCGAATCAAATTAATTTTTCGATTAATATGGACGTAATAAATATGTAGCCAATTTTCTTGATTTGGTAATTAAAAAATCAAAATTCACCAACTGGAACGTGAAATTAGCTAAAACTTAGTGATCATTAGTCAGATTTACCAATCCAAAGGTATATTACTATGTCTATCCAATGTTTATTTGCTCTCCTTTTTATTATCTAGTAGAGTACTTGTGTTATTTTAGAGTAATATTGACCTATTAAAAGAGTCGGTCGAGTCGATTCCCCTTTCCCATTACAACCCGAGTACAATTTGGGGTACAGTCGTGCTATCATGCTAGCGGGGTTCCAGAGGCCATGTTCATAGAAACGTAACGTTAGGGAACGAGAATTAGGATTTTCTGTGAGATGAAAGTCGACAGAATTTTGAATCCTACTCCCTCATAGTTTTCTTGCTTTTCCTACGTTTTGAATTTCAGAGTGGAGATCCAAAAAGGACCCTGCACTTCACTTGTGAAGAGAGAGACTGAAACACAGAAAAAGCCACAAATTGTTCATTCAAATGAAAAGAGCAGGCCTAGATTGTTTTTGCCTTTTATCCATCTTAGAATGATACTCCTCGAGAGATTACCTTGCAGCAACTTCATTGACAATTGGCGACAATCGGCAGATCATGCGGGTTTTGCGAAACAGAAAGCTCAATCGTTCCATGAAGGAAAAGTACACAAGGAATGAAAGCAAATCAAGGAAATGGATGGAATGGTTAGGCACTACAGTCAAAGAGAGAGATGCAAAATTCTCACCGACTTCAATTCTTATCGACAATTCCAGTCCACACTGACCGAGACAAACGCCAAGTCATTACAATTACATTAATTATTGCGAGGCCTCTTGCCCTACCGTGTCAATTGAGCAGATAAATGTGTCCCCTCAAACAGCAATAATGTCAACTATCTCATGAGAATGTCAAACCAGCAAGTCTAGACCGGCCCAGACAAAAAAATTCAGGTGCTTTGTACATATATCAGAACCAGTTTCATGTAGGAAATAGGTAACATGTGCCACTGGCCAGGGGTGTCGGATTAAATAAAAAGAATAAACAAGTTAAGACTGCATATAATTGCGTTCCGTAGTAAGGATCTAAACGCCATATTCACCATCGAGTATCTACATGTTTTTAATTCAGGACTCGGTTCTGCTTCATATTGCATATAGAATATCTAATGTCGGGTTTCCAATCATCCACACAAGACACCCGACTAGCAATATCCTGCGACGAAAATAAGGAGATCTTATCAAATGAGCTGACATATTCAATGTAGTTGAGTGAATGATTCAAGGAGGTAAAGAGAGAGACTCACTTTTCATATTCAGCTGCTATTGCTGGCGTGCTTGGTCCACTTCAAAGTCTTTCTGAGAAGGACCCAGACGAAAGCACATGTAGTTGCATTTTATAAGGAAATACCAATTTCAATCGGCATAACCATTATAACTTCAGTGAAACTGATAATATAAGAAGAAATCCATTACCATTGTGGTGGTACTTTAAATGCAGTAGAAGACCATAGCTGAGATAACTATACTCCTGTGGCTTTTCAGCTCCAAATAAGCAGACAGGATGTGGAGGTGAGAAGAGAACTGGCAAGTAAACGTAATTACTAATTATTTCACGTTAATTGCAGCAGCCATACTCCTCAGCTTCTGAGAGATATGAGTAAAAGAAGGCCTTTCTGATGGGTCCGAGGACCAGCAACTCTCCATCAAGGATTTCCATTCAGGATCACACCATGCTGGAATTTGTGGACGTAAAGAGTTATTTACTATACCTCCTGCAAAACACAGGAGGCATAATGGCTGAGAACATGAAGGAATGGCATAAGTTTCAATAGAACAGGAACAACTCAACAAAGTGGAAGATCTGCTATAAATGAACGCAACGTATCATTTATCAGAGGCTTCCACCTGTCCAACAAAACAGGAACTAAGTCATGTACACCGTAACACCCTGCTTTTCACATCTTGCATCAACCATTGACATTCTTGTTGCCAAACCTCAGTTCTTACTAGAACATGACAGAGATGACCGTGGATAATGCCAAGAACTGCAAATAAGTCACTTCCCAGAGTCCAGATTCTGCTTGAATCCAGCAATTAGTAGCATTTGGCAAGGGCTGGTCAAAGTTATGGGCTTCACCTTATTCGCTCAATATCAGTGTTATATGTCTCTTCATCTTTCAAGCTTGCAGCACATTGGATATTCTTCTAAAAATATTCAAATGCCAAATTTTCAGAAAGGATATGCCATCAGATTATGTGTCTTATGTATTTCAATGTCCACCATACATCTAGAGAGAACCCTCCATCATGATCTTCATTGAGACGCACAGTCATGCAATTTTATTTGGAAAAATTATATTTCTTTGTCTGTTCGCTACTTTTATAATAAATTCCTTGTGATTTCAATTTTTCTAATCAAACCCTTCTACCCATACATATTGTCTAATCAAATCCCTTCAACATGATATCCAGTCAAATGCAGCACGATCAAAGCCTTCTACTCATACATAATGTCTAGTCAAGTCCCTTCGACGTGATATCCGGCCAAATGAAGCTAACGTGGCTATCAGAGGACGCCAGAGTGTGACACAGAATAAATATTACCCACATGGATACCCACTGTAAGACGTGTATAGTGAACGGATAACTGTTCTTAAATTCGTTTTTTAATGCTCCCGCCATATCTCTGTCCATGTGGTGTCACGCAGGCAATATCTAATTAGACATTCTGTCCAAGTACGAGGACTTGACAAGAAAAATTGAGAGTAGTAGTAAAAACAGATATGAAAAGTAGAATTTCCATTTAATTTCACACGAACCAGAATCTTCAGTAGTAATAGGACTACCAAAACCTCATGCTCTAGCATTTATGATATTCATTAGACCATGATCAAGCTATTTTGATGACATCATATGGTTCAAAAGGGATAGCTTAATATGCCATTCAACTCAAACACTGCCACAGAATCCAGCATCCTAAATATCCTTCTCATTAGAAATGAATGACTAAAAGACATTAATTAGCTCATTTATATTGACAAATTTTCCGACAGGAATTTAAGAAGAGCGCTGTCTTGAACAGACATGAACCCGGCTTTTGGTTTCTAATCTGATTATCAGCCAAGGTCCAGAAAAACAAGAACCACTTATTATACATAGAATGAGAACAATTTGCCTGCTAAAACAAGATTCGTCCCACCGCTGGTTTTCTGCCGATGGCATATAACTACTCACACTGGACCTCCCCAAACAACAATCACCACAAAGAAATATATCTTGCTCACTCTATTAAAAGAATTTCGGTCTACCCAGCATCTTGGACTCTCGCTGTGGAACTATCATGCGCATAATAAACCGATTTGTATCCGAACAAACAATAATCACAGTTTAAATTTGCCTAAATCACGAAGTAAAGGAAAACCATTTCCATGAAAGAAACTGTTTTGACATAAAGATGGGGGATAACATTACAGAAACTAAACGAGAATATCCTCCAAAACCATCTTCCTGAAGCATATTACTAGGAAAATTCACATAACTTACCATAATAGAGGCAAGTGCATATCTGAATAAGGTTCTTCCCATTAAGCAATTCCCACATAACAATCCAAAGGAGTAAACATCAATCTACAAGACAGGAATACAATTCCTACAATTAATCAGGAGAATATGAAAAGGTCAAATATTCTTCCAGCTTCAAAAATATCTCCATAAAAGAATTACCTTCTCAGTGTTACCATATTACTTTTCCCACTGAGAAGCTCAGGTGCCATCCAGGGTAATGGTACCACGAACACCTCCTGATACCAACGTGTGTTTGCTTTACCTTTGGACAACCCAAATCACCAATCTGGAGAACAATCACACATGGAAGAAGTAGCCGATGAAAGTTAAAATTCTCATTGGATTTTCAGGAGAAAAAAATGATGTGATGATCCCATGAAACACGAAAAAATTGGACCATATTCTACCAAAGAAGATGACAATCAGACTAATAGCGTGACAACTTGGTACAGGTAGCATGGAGTTTTCAGGAGTCCATATAGAAGTCTTCATACCTTGCAGACAGGCTTTGAGGATCTCTCATGTTTACCAGAAGATTTTCACATTTCAAATCAAAATTGTACAATGTTCTTTCATGCAAATACTCCATCCCAAATGCTGCATCCATAGCTATGATGAGTCTTTTGCGACGGTCAATAGTCCTGTAGCATCATATACACAACAGTCAGATTTGCTATTGAGTGGAAAATGAGGAAAGTAAATTTGATCTGAAAAACAGTATTCAAATGATTGCTAGTGAAAGCCTCAACCATCACGACAAAACTTACCTGTCTTTCTTCTGCAAAAATTGCTAGAGAATCCATTGACCATAAACTCTGTCACAGTCGCCAAAGATCCGTCTGGACCATCTCGTACTATACCGTAGAAGGAAACGACATTTGGAACGGACATTTGGG
>JAGVVM010013391.1:0-10668 GCA_019149425.1 Psidium friedrichsthalianum
GCTGTATTTTCAGGAACCCTAAGTTTTCCGATGCCTTGGAGCACCTCTCATACGTACCATCCCTTCGTTTGCCTACGTTTTTGGAAGACTTCCCGGTGTTCTTAGTTCTCCATAGGCCACACACGAGAATTACGGTACAATTCGATCGTGGCAAGCTCCGATTTTCACTTTTCCGGTGGTCGAAAGCGGGAAGTAGGCCGTTGGCCAATGGGAGGAGCGGTGGCCATTGGAGTCTAGTGATGGTGGTGCCGAGCAAAGAGAGGAAGAGAGATGTGAGGAAAGAGGGGTGATATGTATGTATGTAGATATATATTAAGTTTTTTAAAAATTTGCATATAATATCCGGGTGTATCCCACTCCATAGGTGGGTTTTTTTTATCCTTTGTATATTCGGGCTATATCCGATCATATCCTTTCGCGTCACTTCAAATACCGAATTGAATAAAAGTTATCTTATATGGAATTCTATTCGGTCCACCAAACGCATATATATGGTCAGGTGACCCTTATATGTTTATTTTGCGAAAAAGTGATGCTTTTGACAAAAAAAAAATTTAAATATTTTTTTTTTGGTAAGGAAAATATTTTTTTTTTGGTTTTTAGCTGAGGCTAAAAAATAACTTAAAATTTATTTGTTGTCGTTAGTAAGGAAAATCTATTTTCCTAAATAGACATGCACTATTCAAACGCTAGTGACTTCGGGCACCGGGGTCTCAAGCCTAGATCCTCGACTCTCGAGCACGAGCACTGATCTTGGGTCTATTGAATCGTGCTCGAGAACTCAATGCCGTGCTCAACTCCCTAAGGCCTCGACTCAGGTCGATAGAGGCTAGGCGCTATCATAGGCAACCAGGCCTGGGTCCATCGAGGTCGGACATAGCACTTCGTTACAGGTGCCCATGCCCAGATTCATCGAGGGCCGCGGGTGGGTCCGGTGGCGGTCCATACTTCGAACCAGCAAATGAAACGTTTTCGGTCTAGTTCGATTCTTTTATTTCACCCCTAACCTAACCTGATAAGCCAACTAGAATGTTTAGAAATTCAAACCCCCCTCCCCCAAAAAAAAAAAAAGAACTAGAATGTTTAGAAAACAAATGAATGTACTTTGGCCAAAAGAAGCCAACGGTAGACTTCTCCCATTTATAAAATTAAATCTGGTCGGCCCCAAAGAAAATGGAGAACTTGGGAAATACGAAATTCAAAGATTTTACAATTTCAACAAACCATTCGCCACGGATTAAAATCCTTTAAAATTCGTTTGTATAAATGTGATACCAAACACGAGCATCTAGTGAGAATTTTTGTGCAAAATATTTGAGGTCGAAATCTTAAGCGGGTTTGCTTTTCATACCGTGGAAACCCTAAAAAAAATATTGATCAGAAAGAGATCTTTGGCATCGGCATCATCCGCTCGAGACTTTTGGGGAAATGCCAATCATGGAGGCTGACCGCCCCTCCCATCGAGGCCCGATGTGGATAAGAAAGGGGACCGAAGAGAGGGCCAATTTTCAGTATTTTCTTGAATGACGAAGAGGATAAGCAAGTTGATGAATGGGAGTTGGTGAGGGCTTAGTCGGACTTATTCGATTCACACACCAAACCTCGAATATCCGTGGTCAAAAATGTTCTTTGATATATTAAAAGGGTAAGGAGAACGGAACGTATCGGTCATGTAAATCTTACGTATCATCTTTGTTTGCTTATTTATTACTAAAAACCATTTTGTTGCTCTCTCTACTTCCAAGGTAACATGATGAGTTTCAGGTTCCACAAATGAGAACCTATTTTAACAAGATAGGTTTTTAAATTTCAAATTCGAAACCTACTCACCCTGAAACTGATCATCTAAGCATATCGATACCGACAACGCGACACGACACGACACGATATGACACACCGACAACATCAATTAAAAAAAAAAAAGAGAAAATTTCGACACATTATATATTAAATGTATATTTTTATATATACAAGATAAACTATATCAACATCGAGTTTTTTCCTTCTTCTGTTATATCACGATTTTTCTTTTGCTAGCTAAATATGTTAATTTTGGGGTAGTTGGGTATATGACTTAAGCATATAGATTTTTGATAAATTACGTTTTGATCTTAATTTACAAAAAATGCTTAAAATTGACTCGTGTGTGTCAAAATGACGTGTCGAGATATGTCGCTAGCATGTCTAGAGCACCGATCACAGATTTGTTGCATGTTGGAGAGTGTTGAGGGAGTGTTGAACACGACACATAAACCTCTAAAGATTATCGGTGCTTCATAGCCCTATTCATTAATTCACAGAGTAGAACATTTTCCTTATAATCAGTTTGCATTCTTGCCTCCTGAGCCCATGGCATCTTCGCGAGAGGCCCAACCTCTGTGGTGTCCGATTCAAGGGCCCAAATGAACGGTTCAGAGGCCCGCCCAATTGATCCGGCCCAGCACGCCCTTGTCGGCAATATTTTTTTAAAGCCTTGGCAAGCACTTATCTTTAGCTTCTAATTACGCATTATAAAAAGGGCCTTAATTCCTTTTTTTTTTTCCACCTAACGTAATCACTGTCCTCTCTCTTTATGTTATATATATTTTTCATCTCTTCGGAATTGATATTAGCATTTTGATCTCGCTCGGAAGGTAATCCAGGGAAGATCCCATCGAGTTCGAGGCCGGTACGTAGTGAAAAAACTGGAATAACCTTTAGGCCAGTTTTTCAATCTTTCCTCTTTCTCAATGAAATAGTGGTCCTAATGCTAGAATTGACATTATGAAAAATACCAAAACACGTTGACCAAAGAAAAAAATTATAACATGCTTCCGTTAATTGCAAAGCTAAGGATCCATGATCAAATGAAATCCCATCTAGGCAAATCGCCATGCACGCACATAACAATTAGGGCTCATGCCAATTATTTTTTTTGCATGTGATTTACATAGTTTCACAAACACAAAAACAAACGGAGCACAGTGGAGTCATGCCGAAGCATAAACTGGAAAAATCATAATCGCGTTATAATTTCAGGAATTATTTGATAATTGCATTTTAAAAACCTATTTTTTTAAAAAAATGTATGGAAATGGCGTTGTGGGGATGCTGACCCCTCTCTGCACGCAATTTAACACCCTTTGCACTTGCACTCGCACTCGCGTCCAATCAACCTAGTTTTCTTAAATTGATTGGTGGCGGCTCTATCTATAAAACTATTGAGAAACTCCAAATTTTCTCGAGATTAATAATATGTATATAATTTGATTGGTGGCGGCTCTATCTATAAAAACTATTGAGAAACTCCAAATTTTCTCGAGATTAATATATATGTATATACATTAATTATTTCAAAACCTTGATTTTTCCTTTCCCATCATAGCCGATTCTCCTCTCCCGCCTCTATCTTAGGAATGTGCAACGGCAATTTTTTTTTTTCTTTTAAGAGAAAAATGGCATCCGACTTTAAAACATCGTGGCTTATATGATAATTTACATATCAAGAAAATTGCCAAAAAAGTCCTAAACTTTTTTCATCTTTTGCCGAATCGCTCGGAAATCATTGACGTAGACACCTGCAATCTTACGTGGCGCTATCGACGCTGACATAGATAATTTTTAGTAATCTTTTAATATTTTTTCAATTTCTTTTTTTCCTTTTTTCTGTTTTCCCCCTTTCTTTTTCCTTTTTTTTTTTTCCCTTTTCTTTTTGTTTTCCCTTCGCCGGCCCTAGCTAGGTTCGGGCAAGGGACACCCTCGCCTGGGCAATTCCGAGTGAAAGAGAACTTGTCTGTTTGGTTCTCTTACTTAATATCGAGATTAACTAGACCTATCAAAGAAAGCAGAGATGGTAGTACTTAGCATATCTTGTTCACATTGCTTGTTTGGTAGACTAAAATGTGAGCTGACCCTGTTCAAAAAAAGAGTGCTCTGAGGAGTTAGTTTGCAGTTAATGGAATCTACCTTGCAAGTCGTCCGTTGGAGAGGCGTATTTAGAACAAGTATAACGGAAGAGAACGTCGAATTATTTTCACGCCCCGGTAGTGGTTATAGGAGTTCAAGACTTTCTCGACTTCTCCCTTTTGAATAGATCGCCAGCCAAACTAGCTATTACGTCCTAAACCTTAGTTTTCGAAATTCATGAGCTATCATGAAACAGATCATAAAAGGTTTGACATCAGGTTGCATATAGACATTTTTTGTATGATAATACATAGAGGGATATTGTAATTTTTTTCAAGAGCAAAGGGACGCTTTATCGGAGTTCATGCAAGGATTAGGCAGAAACATATGACACACTTTAGTACGTTTTGACTAACAATTAAACTGTTGTGGTTACTACTTTTAAAAAGGGTATGTGACTGCCGTTTCCTCGGCGTCTTAAGGAAAGGAGAAACAATAACAATAATAATAATAAAATTGGAAACTACAAAGTAAAGTGTCCAACCGGCGTTATCACGCCGCTGAGGACACGATCAACCTGCGCCGCAGGATCTTGCGCCGCCCAGCCTATGCGGGACCCACTAGCTTGGTCGCATCACACGGCCTTATATGCATCCCCATCTCAACACCGTGAGCAGCGATTTGGGACACGTGCAGACGATTTCCATGAAGGCCAATCAAGCGCTTAGCGCCAGAAGAGGAGAAGCGCAAGTACGCAAGTAACTCTTCACTTATCTTCTTTTTTCCCCCCTCTTTTCGAATGACACTTATCTGTTTATTTCGCGAAAAAGTGTTGTTTTTGAAAGATATTTTTTGAACATTTATCTTTCGATATTTGCCTAAGACCTAAAAATAACTAGAAAAATATTGTCGTAATTTAGTAAGAAAAATCTATTTTCCTAACTGGACATTTACCATGCATGTGCTAGTGACTTCGGGCATCGAGGTCTCAAGCCCGATCCTCAATTCCTAGGCACGAACACTGATCTTGAGTCCATCAAAATCTAGCCCTAGCACTCATTGCCTGTGCTCAGCTCCCTAGCGCCTCAACACAGTCTACAAAGGTCGGGCCCCAGTCCTAGGTACCCGAGCCTAGGTCCATCGAGGTCGGGTTCATAACTTTGGTATAGGTGCCCGCACCTGGGACCATCGAGGTCATGCATGCTCCGTGTAGGTGGTTCCACACCTAGAACCTGGAACTAGAAATCGGAATAGGTTCAATCTGGTTCGGTCATTTTATTTACCTCTAACTTGACAAGTCAACCAAAATAAAAAGAAAACAAACGAAATGTATTTTGGCCAAAAGAAGCCAATGGGAGACTTCTCTCATTTAAAAATTTCTACTTCTAGAATATTATTAACACAAAATTTCTAAGAAAAAATTCTACTTAGTTTTTATCTTATTTTTTTAATTTCTTTAAAAAAATAATTTTTTATTTGAAAATATTATTTACTAGTTAAAAATAAAAAATATTATTTATTTTTTTACTCCGGCGGTGATGGTAGTGGTTGTGGTTGCAACGACTGGTGAAGGGTGGGGATGGGCGGTAGAGGTTAGCAAGGGCCATGATTGGTGGCAGGCGATGGTCTATGGCGACGGGGTCGGTGGATAGCAGTGGCTGGCGATACAGTAGGAGACAATAGCGACAAGCGGTGGTGGTGGTCGACGGTAGCTGACAATGGGCAGTGGTTGGCTGCGAGGGGACAACGATGGGCGGCAACAGGTAGTGGTTGGCAATTGATGGTGGTGGCGACAGCGGCCAATGGTGGTGGCGATGACGGCGGTTGTTGCGGTGGTCGACGGCTGGCGGATGAGGTTGGTGACGGCCGATAGCGGGCGAGGGTAGCTGGCGGAGGTCGGCGAGGGCTGCATTGGCGATAGTGGTTAGCGATCGGAAAGAAGGGCAACAGAGAGAGTGCGACGAGGATTTGAGAAAAAAACGAAGGGTTTTTGTAAGTTATTTTTCACTTTTTTTTCTAGAATAGAAAGTTATAATTTTTAACTTCTCCCACTTTTTTCTTTCAATCCTTTTTTGAAATAAAAATTTGTTCCAAAAATGAAAAAATAGAATTATATTACCAAACGAATTTTTTCTATTTGAAACGCTTCTCTAAAAATACGTTTTAGAATAGGACATAGAAGTATGACAGTCATGGTGCGGGTCCCAAGCACCTGAAGTGGATGAGAAATGATCAGAAGAGATTAGGTGATTTTTTATTTTATTGCGACGTCCTTTTCAGATAGAAAATAAATATCATTTGAATGATGAAGAAGATGAAATTTAATGAATGTGAGTTGGTGAGGGCCTCGTCGGAATGTGAGTCAATCATTCACACATCAAGCCTCGAATATCCTCCACGGAATCTAGATGTTTAAGTTTAAAAGCCCGGTGAATCCCTAGGATATGTAGTTTTCTTTCTTTGATATATTAAAGGGTGGGTGGGGATGACGATTCGTGTCGACTATTGTAAATCCTTGCTTGATCATCTTTATTTACTTATTTATTATTGAAAAGAATCGCTTTGTTGCTTATTGGTTCTAATGCGGACATGGTAGGTTTTCGATTTTCAAAAATCGAGAAGCTATTTTAACAGGGTAAGTCCAGTTTTAGGTGCGAACCTACCCACCCTGAAACCGACCCATTCTAAAACCGATCAACCCTTACCATTGATCAATACATTGGAGTAGAAATTTCCTTATAATCAATTTGCATTCTGCTTTCTTCCAACGACTCCGCAAACTATACTTGCCGATATAGCATTGGGGATCGCGGGCTCTTGATCGGCAAGTGGGTATTGCTCGAGACCAAGGCTAGTATAAGGCGCAACATCCTTTGAACTGGGCTAGTGGCCCAGACCGTACAGCCCAGCATGCCACTCTCCTCAGCCCATCTTGACTTCATGAGAGGCGCATCCAAGAATCCTCCGCAAGCCAGCGCACACATCAAAGTATGGCCCAACGCCTGTGGTGTCCGGTTCAAGGGCCCAAACGAGCGGTTCAGGCACCTCGAGCTCGATTCAATTGATCCGGCCCAGCAGCCATTTTCAGCGTTTTTTAAGCCTTGCCAGCATTTTCTCTTTTGCTTCTAATTATGCATTTAATAAAAGGGGTCTTAATTTGCCCCAATGGCCCCCTTCTCATTTGGAAAGGAGAAAGGGGGGTTCCAATTCCCCAACCTTCGAAGGAGAGTTGTGGTAAGAACACATAAGGAGAGAGTAGGTGTTCCATAAATTACGCACATACACAGCACATATGATGGCTTCTAAAATAGAATAAAATAGGAACCCGACAAAAAAAAGGGTCTTAATTCCTTCTTCCCTCTCAACAGAATCACTCTCCTCCCTTTATGTATATGATATTTGCATTTTGATCTCACTTAGAAGGTAATCTAGGGGGAAATCCTGCCGAGTCAAGGTGGGTATAGATCGAAGAAATTGGATAAAGTCCTAGGTCAGTTTTTCAATATTTCCTCTTTCTAATGAAATATTGGTCCTAATGCTAGAATTGACATTATGAAAAATACCAAAACATGTTTTTCTAGTCGTTTTGCTAAAATAAGCCAAGGAAATTTCATAATTTTGTGTAGGCTTTTATTCTACTCAGTTTTAAATACTTGCACTTGCATAGATGCAAAAGATTATGATTAAATTGCTAGAAAAAAGTTGAGACTGAATACACAATTGCAATAAATTTATATATATATTTTTTTGTATTTCCACCAATGAAATGCTATTTAGGCAATTGGACGTGGCGTACACGATAAACTCCAAATAAATGAAGTGAAAATTCTAACCAAGGACCTAGAGTATCATCATCTTCTTACATAAGAACCTCAAGTGGCCATGGGCCATTTCAAATAGGGGCATGATCTTGTCGGACCGAAATATATATTTCGGTCGATCAAGGAATTTTTTTTCAAAGATAATTGTAACCTAATTTTTAGGTAAATTAATTTCAAAAATAAAAATTCAAGAAGAACAAACTACCCTTCCGTCATCGTTCTTTTTTTTGTGTTTTTATTTTTTTTAAGTTTCAACTTTTTTTTTCTTTTTTGTGAATTTGTTCCTGTTCGATGGATTTTTTTGGACTATTTATCTAATATAATTAATAGTTTATTGTAAAAGTTAGAATTCAGGTCAAAACATCGTTATTTTAATGCTTTAGTTAACCTTAGTGCCACATAGGATTTCTAACTTTGATTGCAGGCCTCGCCCATAAGCTCTCTAGTCACTGCTAGGTTCGCCAACACTGAGATCGCCCACCATGAAAAAGAAAGAACAAAATGAGAAAAGGAAAAACAATAAAAGAAAAAAAAATAATGAAGAAAAATCCCTTGACCATTTGGTGAGGTCAGCCTTTCTTTGGATTGATATGGTTATTTTAGATCTTATTAAATAATATCAACTCTAGACTTCTAATTGAGAAAAACGATGCTACTTCATGTCCCTTATTTGAAACTAAATTTACTTTCAACCTTTATTGGAGAAGATGAATAGTACCCTTTGACACTTATTTGAAATTTTTCCACGAACATGATGGTTTTGAAAATATTTTCTGAAAAATATCATTACATCACTTGTAAAAATGAGCAGGATAAAAATAATTTTAATCATTCAAAGAAAAATTTCAGAAGTACTTGTTATTTTTTTTAATCAAACATGAATTTTCATCTTTTGTAACTGTTTTTTTAATATCGATAACTTTAAAATATCTTTTAGTGGTTCATTATTCCCAACGGTATAAATTTTTCGCGAGCGGACGGAGCCTAAAAAAAAAAAGGCAAAAAGCCAAGTACAATCACGGTTTGCCCTCGAACCAGCTAGGAAGACCTGGCCCTTTTCGTCTTCGCTGGAAATTTCTCGCTCAATGCCCAGAGAAAGAGAGGGTAGAGCTCTCACGGGAAACTTGCCAATTCTCATCAGCATCGTCTTCTTCGTCTAGGGCTTCTCTCTTCTCTGACTGATTCGCTTCTCTTCTCTGATTTGCCTTCTGCCGTGCGATCTTGAGCTCGTCCGCCTCTCACCAGCAGAGAAAGCGAAAAAATTGTAAGGGATGGGCAATGGAAAGTTCAGGTCGAGAACTGGACCCCCCCAGCCTTCGCGAATTGCTCCATCAGTCCCTTTCGTACGTCCACCAAATCCCTCCCCGCTCAACCTACTCCGCCATCGCCGTCCTCTCCCTGACAACCATCTCCTCTTGTCGAGTAGTCTCGCTAAGTACCCTAGATTTTCCCTTCTTCGATCGCGCATTTCGCTTCGTGCTCCGGGTTCTTGTCGTGGGCATCTTTTTTTTCTTTACCTTCTTGTGGAGCGGCATTGTGATGAGAGTGGTTTTTTGGCTCGCAGTTAGGTTGTTTAGGCGGAAGAAGTCCAACACCATCGTGCTCACCGGCTAGGTGGGAGTGGCAAGACTGTTCTCTTTTATCAAGTGAGCACCTTTCTCTTGCGATTGGAACTGTTTATATGCGTTTTGGAATGTGTATAATTGGTTTTTGTTATGTTGGTGTTGGTGTTGTGTGTGGTCAAATTCGTCGTGCTAGTTCTTAATGAGGATGGGCGTTTGGCATTGTGCCCTTATGGCGTATAATGAAGTTCTGGATTCTACATGATGTGGTCACTTGAGAAATTGAATCGACATAGCTCACATGCATCTAATTAGAGCTTAGGAGTTCCTCTGCAGAATATTGCTCCTTATGGTTTGGGGTCTCGTTAACATGTGGAAATTCGTGTGAGGACCTACTTCTCTGGTAGTTGATTTTGAATTTGAGAATCCTTTGTTCTTAAAGTTAATGGATTCAGTTTAAATTGTTTGACCTTCTTACCTCGTCTGTGTCTCTGTTCTTATTATACTTGTGATGAAATATTTCAGATTTGCTGCTTTAGTATTTTGTTTGTTGAAGACTTCTCTCACCTTCTGATGCCCCATGTCAGCTTGCAAGATGGATCTTCGCATCAGGGCACTGTCACTTCAATGGAGCCAAACGAGGGCACTTTCATTTGCACTCTGAGACCTCTAAGGTCCTTAAATTTTCCTATGCTTGCATCAGCAGTGTATTGTTACTACTTTTGTCATCACTTTAAACAGCTCTTGATGTTTTTGCCTGACATCTTCACATTGGTCATCCGCTGCCTAGATGTCTGGTATTTAGAGATGTGACCATTTATCTTGAGTTTGTCAGGTATACCATATACTTGCTTCGGTGGTGGTTTTGTGGTAATGTTGATGAATCCTTCTCTCTCCTTCCAGAAAGGCAAAATACGACCTGTTCATGTCATTGATGTCCCGGGCATTCTCGTCATCTCTCTCAACAACGAGGGGGAAAAGTAGAACAAGCCGTCTGCCTCGCTCTCAGTCCGGCCGCTCGTGCTGTCCTCCGTTTGTCTCTACCTCTTTAGCGCCCCGATCTCTCCCGTAGTGTGGTGTCGGCGCTCTCGCTTGCTCCGTGCTGTTCCTACGATCAGTCTCGCTCGAGCTACGCGATCTAGGGAAGAGACTCCGTGTCGTTCTCAGTCTGCCCTCTAGGTGGGTGTGGCTCTCGACATGTCATCTTTTCCCCTATGGGCCGATCGTCCTGTTTCTCTTTCTGCGTGTACTTCCTCTGCTGCCCTCGTTCTGTAGCGCGTCCTGGTCGGGCGCGGTCAGCCTTCTCGGCGAATCTATCTTGCTTTCGTGTGAGCGTTAGCAGCGGAGGCGGGGCGGGGTTGCGGGCGGAGGCGTCGGCGAGCCGCCCGCCGCGCGGAGCC
>JAGVVM010013392.1:0-11450 GCA_019149425.1 Psidium friedrichsthalianum
TTTCCATGATTTCCAAGGTTTGGGTGGAGATGCTAGTGCGCAGCGAGTCAATGCAGAGGAGATTGTCATGCTCGTCAGCTCAGGCGAGGAGGAGAGCTCATCACTCATGTCTGGCTCATGATGGCTCACTTTGGCTTGACCGATCACTTCCAGATGACACAAGGCCACGCCATAGCTAAGCTTATTCTGCGATAGTTCATCGAAGTAGTTAGCTATCGCACAGTTGTAGTCGTTTTTGTGTGATCATGTTAGTTATATGAAAAAGTTCAAACTCATGATTGATGGACATTTCTAGTTTCATGCAAGTGTTTAGCAAGTGAATTTCGTGTGAAACGAGTTAATAGCCAGTCACTAGTTTTAGTTCCCTTGTATGAAAATTTTCGTCTAAGTTCAGTCTTCATCTACTTTAAATTACAGAAAGGAGGTGAGGGAGGGAAGACGCCTTCATTCATAACAAATTGCAGTTGTTGATTACGTCTCGAAATTAATCTGATTGGTTCAAAGTCGATATGAGTCTGATGTTTTCAGGACTTAGCGGACGTGAAATCTCATTCTAGCATTCTGAACTTTGGGGCGCATCAGATGAGGGGCGAATCTTGTGTTTACGCTGCGAAATCTTGTGTGCAGATAATGATGCTAAACAATGACTCCAGAATAAACAGGAAAAAGAGACCGCCCGAGTGGATTATAGTTCGGGCCAGTCCGTCGACAGTAGTTCGGACTTCAAATGCATGAAGCTCACCTCTCTTTATACTCATTGAATTAGCGGCAACATTTGATTATGAAACAGAAGTGGAAGCTACCCCTTGTCATCTGGTATCTATTATTCATTAGCTTGTTGACATTCACACCGTGTTTCTTCAAGAGACTTAAATATAAGATGAACCCAAGTTTTGCATCTACTGAGCATGAGAACATCGAGGCAAAAAAGTAGATTCACAGGTGTTTAATCTGATAGACAAAAGCGCTTTAAGTATACTGGTCCAACTAAAGAATTCATAAGATGCAACGGCTACATATTTTACCATTAATTGAAAAATTAATGTAACTAAGTTCTCGAACTCATAATCTCTAATTCGTAGAAATAAAATAGATGTCCCGCTATTTTATTTCGATTTTTAATTTTAAGCCGCGACAGCTTAGCGACTCCATGGGGACTTTTCTTTTAAATTTTCGAAAAAATGAAACTTAATTTGGGAAATTCGGTTCTTCAAGGAAAACAAAGGACTTAATTGAGACTTTAATTTTTTGGAAAAATTCGGTTAATGGCTTCTAATTTTCAAAAATTTAAGAAGACCTTTGTGGACTAAGGCCTGTGATTTTTCATGATGAAATTCGTTGATTGGTGATTGTGATTTGTCTCTTACTTTCCTTAGGTTTTAAATTTTTTTGCTGGTTTTGTAAATTTATTTTTTTTCTAACCTCTGTTTTGTAGGGTCGTTAATTTAATTATTTTTGCAATTTTTGCCATGATTTGGTGCATTAAATTGTTGTGCATGATTTTTTTTACTTCTTTGCACTACACTAGACCTCATACTAAACTTATTTGTACATTGATTAATTTGGTCACCAGAGAATTCATAAGCTCTTATGAGGTTGTTCATTTGGTCGATTGAGTGGAGAATACTCCAATCCGCGCATTCATTTGGTCGATTGAGTGGAATATGTGGATCCACACAAACAACATAAGCAATTGCCAGTGTTTCACAGTTGTTTTGGTTGCAAGACCATCTGTCTGTATTGTTTTATCATCAACTTCTTTCAGCCACCCTGAGTCTTCTTTTAAGCATTTCGTGCTGGGTTGGATATAGATGAAAGCAAGTTGTCGTGATGATAAAATAGCTAACCCTGATGCAAGAAAAAAAAAATGTCGGACTCAAAAAGAAGTCTTGGTCTTTTTATAATAGTTCTGCACCTAACTGCACACGCGAAAACTATGTGGAGCAATTAGGCATAAATTGATACCGACTTATTAGAATTTGTTAACTTCAACTCCATTAACAATCAATTATGAATCTTTTTTCGCATTACACCCATCATCTCAAGTTTTGGATCGAACAAATCTATTGACACAAATAGCGCATGGGAGAAAATTGAGTTATTCAGGCCTTGGAGGATTAATAGGGTGAATTGCTAGTTTTCGAATACGAGATATCCACCCTAGTTACTATGGACGCATTTGCCCAATTGACACGTTTGAAGGAATCAATGCTGAACTTATTGGATCTTTAGCAATTCATGTAAGAATTGGTCAAGGGGGTCTCTAAAAAGCCCATTTTATGAAATCTCCGAGATCAAAATTAAAAAAAAAAAAATACGGATGCTTTATTTATCACTAAGTAGAGATGAATATTATATGGTAGAGGTGAGAAATTCTTTAGCATTGAATTAGGGTATTCAAGAAGAACAGGTTGTTTTGGCTCGATACCGTCAAGAATTCCTAACTATTGGATGGGAATAGGTTAATCTTCCAAGTATTTTTCCTTTCCAATATTTTTCTATTGGAGCTTCTCTCATTCCTTTTATCGAGCATAATAAAGCGAATCGAGCTTTAATGAGTTCAAATATGCAATACCAATCAATTTCCCTTTCTCAGTCCAAGAAGTGCATTGTTGGAACTGGGTTGGAACGTTGAGCGGCTCTAGATTCAGGGGTTACCGCTATGACCGAACGCGAGGGAAAGATCATTTATACCAATACTGACAAGATTATTTTATTGGGCAATGAAGATACTTTAAGCATTCCATTAGTTATGTATCAACATTTCAACAAAAATACTCGTATGCATAAAAAACCCCAAGTTCCACAGGGTAAATGCATTAAAAAAAAAGGACAAATTTTAGTAGATGGTACCGCTACAGTTGGCAGGAACTCACTTTGAGTAAAAATATATTAGTAGTTTATCTACCATGAGAATGTTACAATTTTGAAGATGCAGTACTCATTAGGGAGTATCTAGTATATGAAGATATTTATGCATCTAGTATATGAAGATATTTATACTTCTTTTCACCTACAGAACTATGAAATTCAGACTTATGTGACAAGACAAGAACCCAAAAGGATCACTAACAAAATACCGCATATAGAAGCCCATTTACTCCACAATTTAGAAAAAAAAAAAAGGAATTTTGATGTTGGGATCTTGGATAGAGGCGGGTGATGTTTTAGTAAGTAAATTTACTCTCTAGACAGCGAAAGAATCATCGTATGCCCCAAAATAAAAATTATTACGGGTCATACTTGGCATTCAAGTCTCCATTTCAAAGGAAACTTATCTAAAACTATCTATAGGTGGTAGGTGTAGAGTTATTTATATGAGATGGATCCAAAAAAAAAAAAGGATGTTCAAATTATAATCTAGAAACTATTTGTGTCTATATTTTCCTAATACCCTAAAAAACCTCAAACTTTAGCCTTTGTCCCAATTATACCAAAAACTTTTTTTTGTCTCATAAAAAACCTCCAACTTTGGCCTCAGTCCCAATTATATCCAAAACTTTTTTTGTCTCATAAAAAATCCATAACTTTTAATTTTGTCCCAATTCTACCGATCTGATACTCAAAAAACCCTCAACTTTAGCATTTATCCTAATTATATCCAAAAAAAATTATCACATAAAAAAACCTCAAGTTTTTACTTTTGGCCAAAATTCTACCACCACCAGCGTTCTGTTTATAATTACTATTAGTTAATCTTATGTGGCTTGAATTTTTTTCGTCAAACTTACCAATAAATCTTTGAAATTCAAAAACAACGGGTTTCAAGGATAGTGAGGTTTGAGATTGTTTGTCTAGATAATCAAATCTCCACAACTAGCCATTCTTTGGGCTGTTGAGTGCCGGGTAGAACCAAAACACACCACCTTGAGTGGCTCTGTATCTCCTGACAATGTGTAGAAGAAGCAGATAATAAAAAAGAAGTTAATAGATTTTTTCATGTTAGCTTTGCTGAGGTCTAATTCTTTAACAACGTGGAAATGCTGCATAAGATTAACTAACGGTTATTATGAACGGAAAAGTAACTGTGGTATAATTGGGGTAAAAATAAAAGTTTTGGATTTTTATGAGATAAAAAGAAGTTTTGGATATAATTGGGACAAATGCTAAAGTTATGGGTTTTTTTTTTTTTTGTATTAGGTTGGTAGAATTGGGACAAAGCTAAAGTTGTGGGTTTTTTTTTTTGTGTTAGGCCGGTAGAATTGGGACAAAAATAAAACTTTAGGTTTTTTTATGAGACAAAAAAATGTTTTGGGTATAATTGAAATAAAGGTTAAAGTTTGAGATTTTTTTGGGTATTGGGCCCTATATTTTACAAAAACATGCTAGAAGTCGCTTAAATTTAACCCCCCTGCAGTTTCGCATGTGCAGTTAGGTGCAGAACTATTATAAAAACACCAAGACTTCTTTTGAGCCCGACAATTTTTTTTTTTTCTTGCATCAGGATTAGTTATTTTATCATCGCGACAACTTGCTTTCATCTATATCCAACCCGGCACGAAATGCTTAAAAGAAGACTCGCGGTGGCTGAAAGAAGTTGATGATAAAACAATACAAACAGATGGTCTTGCAGCCAAAACAACTGTGAAACACTGGCAATTGCTTATGTTGTTTGTTCGGATCCACATATGCCGTGGCATTAGTTTAAATTCCTGCTACATTTATAAAACCTTCACATGAACAATCCTGTCTTCTCTGGTAATCATGCACAAGGAATCAGGATAGAAGGCAATACATTCCAATGACCCATTTTGAATGCGCGGATTGGAGTATTCTCAACTCTATCGACCAAATAAACAACCTCATAAGAGCTGATGAATTCTCTGGTGACCAAATTAATGAATGTATAAATAAGTTTTAGTATGAGGTCTAGTGTAGTGCAAAAGAAGTAAAAAAAATCATACATAACAATTTAATGCACCAAATCATGGCAAACATTGCAAAAATAATTAAATTGACGACCCTACAAAACAGAGGTTAGAAAATAAAATAAAATTTACAAAACCTGTAAAACATTTAACACTTAAGGAAAGTAAGAGAAAAATCACAATCACCAATCAACTAATTTCATCATGAAAAATCACAGGCCTTAGTCCACGAGGGTCTTCTTAAATTTTCGAAAATTAGAAGCCATTAACCGAATTTTTCCAAAAAATTAAAAGTCTTAATTAAGTCCTTTGTTTTCCTTGAAAAACCAAATTTCCCAAATTAAGCTTTTTTTTTTTTTAAAAATTCAAAAGAAAAGTCCCCATGAAGTCGCCAAGCTATCCGGCCTAAAATTAAAAATCTAAATAAAATAGCAGGGCAACTATTTTATTTCTACGAACTAGAGATTATGAGTTCACGGACTAGGTTATATTAATTTTTCAATTGATGCCCTTTCGGTACCAATTTTCATGAAAAATCCTTGGATTGGCGACTTAGGGTTTTCTCTTATTAAGTGTAATGCAGATGGAACTAACCTACATGACATGGCAAAACATGCATTAATGACGTGCCTATAGTGATATGCAAAATATTGAACCAACTAAAGAATTCATAAGATGCAACAGCCACATATTTTACCATTAAGCATCAGCAAATGCATTCCACGTCTCTGCTCAAGTTCATATTTTTAGTGAGGTGAGACGGTGATGGGAGTCGCTTAAATTTAATCCCCCTGCAGTTTCGCGTGTGCAGTTAGGTGCAGAATTATTATAAAAAAGACCAAGACTTCTTTTGAGCCAGACAATTTTTCTTTTTCTTGCATCAGAGTTAGCTATTTTATCATTGCGACAACTTGCTTTCATATATATCTGACCGGCACGAAATGCTTAAAGAAGACTCGCGGTGGATGATAAAACAATACAAACAGATGGACTTGCAGCCAAAACAACTGTGAAACACTGGCAATTGCTTATGTTGTTTGTTCGGATCCACATATTCCGTGGCATTAGTTCAAATTCATGCTACATCCATAAAACCTTCACATGAACAATCCTGTTGTCTCTGGTAATCATGCACAAGGAATCAGGATAGAAGGCAATACATTTCCAATGACCCATTTTGAATGCGTGGATCTGGAGTATTCTCAACTTAGTCGACCAAATAAACAACCTCATGAGAGCTTATGAATCGTCTGGTGACCAAATTAATCAATGTACAAATAAGTTTATTATGCCATCCTGGAAATTAATCTTGTCTTCATTAGTTATATACAGTGCATATAGCTATTCAGTGATTGGCCTAGATGAATCGGCAATTATAAACCTCGCGTGCAGATCGATATCTGAATCTAATATCCTTGGCATAGAGATTTGAATGATACGAGATGGGAAGCCCGAGTTGAATTGCCCCTTTTTCTTGATAACATCCCCGTAAAGAATCAACATCCGTACCGGCTTCACAGATAAAGAAGAGTGATCACACATGAACATGAGCATTTATTGAAATTGCATAATCTGCACTCGTTCGATCACAAACACTTAAATGACAGAATGTTACAAAGTAGTTCTTTCTTAATTAAGTTAACAAGCACTTGGTTCTGCAACTGAAAAAGACATGGACACACACTAACAGAGTTCCTGCAAGCAATGTATCCGCTTCTGAACAATAATAGGACAGATTTAAGCAACAAACTCGAGCTTGGTTATTTCACTTTTCATCAACACGTTCTTCGCCATCTTCTTGTCCATCTTCTTCAATTTCGCCAGTTTCATCTCCTTCCTCATCATAGTATCTTTCTCCTTCTTCTTCGTCAATATAGTTGTTGCTGTCATCCTCACTATCGTACTCATCAATTTCATCCGCAATCTGCACTTGATTTGCCTGCAAGGATTAACCGGAAAAAAAAAAGGGTAAGTCCAGATCAATGCAAAATAACTTGACAGACAAAAACTCTTCTAATACCACATGCAAAGTTAAATTTATAGCACAGATCCAAGAAAACTCTGGACGAAATCGTCAAGTTCGTTCTTGACAGAGATTATCAACTTAGCTACACGGATTTAGATACATGATGAGAGCTCTGACAAACAAGAGAAGCAGCAACAGCCAAACCTTTTTTGGCGTCACTATCACAATTTCGTTGTGGTTAACCGTTCGCCAGATAAAACCACTGACAAGAATCTGAGTATGAAAGCATAAAATACAGACAGAATTGAACATGAGGGCAATAAAGATCTACCTGATGACGAGAAAGCGACCACTCATTTACTTTGATGTACATTTCCCTTCCTAAACCTCTCTTGATTCTTTCTGTGAAACTCTCCGGCATATTAGTCAGAGTAAGTTCCTTCAAGCTTTGCAAGTGCTTGATTCCATCAATCTTGCTCAGGCATCACACCCCCTCTGATTTCTAGTTCTTGTAAGATAGGCATAGTTCTCTCCCCCACTGTCCAGCTCCTCAGTTTGTTGAGCATCCACAGCTTCAATACCCTGAGCTTCGGAAATCCTTCACCATCGCAAGTCATTCTACTTCCTAAATACGAATCAGCAAAGAGTCTGAGGATGCTTAGCTCAGGCAACTTTGCTCAGCACTGGCATGGGATCTTCCTCCAGTGCCAACATCGACAATGTAAGTTTCTTGAGGCATGATGGGAGTACCCCGCTCAGGTTTACTTGCTTTTCTAGTGCCCCGAGCAAGTATAAGTTGCAGAGCTTGGTCTGTTTCTCCAGGGACACTAATTCAATCTTCGACGGCTTACCGAACTCATCATTGACCTCAACTTCAGAGAGTGAAGATTAGGCAGTAGCAGAACCCAATTTACCACAGCCTTCACTGATTTCTTATGACACGTCAGTCCCAATTTCCGGATGTTAACCAGTCTATCCAAACTGTTGGTCACGACATTTTCGTTACCTACATACAGCCCCCTCAGTGTCTGAAGATTGCTTAAAGAACCTTTAGTCAGCTTCTGGAGAACGCGTCGATGTGAACCTCGTTCATGTACAGATGTCTAAGTTTCTTCGCCTTCCAAATTGAGTTGGGCAAGGTGGTCACGTTGGTGTGCTTCAGATCCAGAGTTTCTAGGCACGGCAGCTTTCCGACGGCCGAGGGGATTGAATCTAATACTGTCGATCTCAAGCCAAGAAACCTTAAAAGGAGCAAATTGCCCCACTATCTCAGAAAGCATAGGTTTGTAGACACCCTCTAGATCAAGGACCTTTAGCAATGCAAACCCCTTTTTATGGACAAGGATTTGAAAAATGTTCCTATTTCTCTGTTGGCCTTACCTCTGATTTTGTTGTTGAAAGACACAAAAGACCGTAGATTTTCATCCACGGAATCGCCCGAAATCTTCTCACTTTCCAAATACTCCACGAACCGTCGAATCTTGTAACTTTTAGGAAGTTCGATTTCATCATCATGAATGTAGAAAAGACCTGAACCGACTGATTTTGGAGAGAAGAAATCGCGTATGACGCCTGACAGGCGACACGTTTTCGGGCTTCCATCCAACTTCCATTTTGTTACTTCAATCAACTTCCTCCGGACTAGGATTTCGAAGCACATGTCGGCTAGATCTTCAGGTTCAAGCTTCATTTTTCGCTCAGCAGGCGTTGGACTCAGGAAACCCTCCGAAAGCCACAACCACAACAATCTCCGGACTTGGGACATCTAATGCTTTCGGAAAGAGACCGAGATACAAAAAGCATACCTTCAACCGTGGCGGCAACTCATGGAAGCTCAAAGAAACGATGTCCAAAGATTCGACTGGCCTTCACCGGGAGAGGAGTTTGCCAATTATCCTAGGCCATTCGCTGGACTCCGTGGTTGATAAATCCCACCCATTAAAACTATTTCCAGAGGTGAATAATGGCACTTTGCCATGATCACGTCCTCGAATTCGCCCAGTTTCGCCTCACCTTTACCAGCTTGCTTCTTCAACAATTCCCATCTCTCCGCATCGGATATCTGGTGCAGCCGTGTGGGATTGCCCCACAGATCAGCCAAGTCAGCTACTTCATCAGAACGAGAGGTGAGAATCACTCTGCTTCCGTTTTGTGAATCCGGTAAGGAGATCGTCAGCTTGTGCCAATCATCCACTTTCCAAACATCGTCCAACACAATCAAGTACCTCTTCTCCATCAAAGCCTTGAGAAGCATCTCAGCCAAGATGTCATCCCCCATATGGTCTACCCCGCTCAACCGGGTTATGGAGACCTGCTCTATCAGGTCAACCACCACATCTCTGAACTTGAAGTCCCTGGACACGCAGACCCAGGCGCGACACTCGAAATGCCGCTTGATGTCGACCCTGTCGTAAATCAATCTCACCATCGTGGTCTTGCCTGAGCCTCCCGAGCCACCACAGGAAGAACCCTGAATTCTTGTTCTTCCTGAGGCAGAGGATCAAGCCCTTCACAAGCTCTTCCATGTCCTGCTTCTGAACTACGGCCTCTGATTCCATGTCGAGAAGATGAGAGATCTTTTCCCAACGGTGGGTGCTTCCTCCTTCACGAGTGGTGGCACTGCCAATATTTTCCCTAACTTTGCTTTGAAGGGCTTGAGGTTGAGGCTGATCTTTCTTGAGTGAAGAGAAAAGGGCAAGGCCATGAACTCACCGTTGAACTTCTTCAACCCTTTGCTCACTTCCTTCTGGCTCCACAGAGAGCCAGGCGCTTGAGCCTCTGCTGGGCTCTTCTCAGGAGGTAGGTGTCAATGGTGTCCTCCGCACTGTAGATGGTAGACAAGAGCTTGGTGGTCCTCTCGCTTTCTTGGTCCTCTGCATTGTCTGACTCTGCTGTGTCTTTTAAGAAGCTCAAGAGCTGTTGCAGATTGTTGATGGCAGTGCTGATTCTGCCCTTCAGTCTTGGGTGGATTATGGTTGGTCAGTTTTGAGATTCTGCAGCTTCTCTTTGAGCAAGAAAGCAGCTACTTCAGTAGCCATGAGAGACCCTCTCTCTCTCTCTCTCTCTCTCTCTCTCTCTCAAGCAGATGAGAAGCAGAATCAAGAAATGGAAATGGGCGTCAAAGCTCTGAAGTATGCAAGAAAGGCCGATGGGAAGACTTTCGTAGGGGATTGTTAATTTCACACACATATATAATATAATTGTCACACTTGTTAAATCATGATACAAGTACATACAAAATTTCAAGGATGTAAAATAACATGAATTGATAAGAAACGCGAAAGTGAAATCATAAGGTAAGATTGTTAATTTCCCACTCTTTATAGTTTTTCTTCAAACGTCCGAATCTTCAACTTTGTGCAATCAGCTTAGAAAATAAAAGTAATGATGATAAAAAAATGGACCGATCATATTGAAAACTGCCAGACTGGATCGAATTGAATGAAGTTTGGTCCGATTTTAGAGATCACCAGTCTAGTTAGAATTGATATTTTAGTTATTTAGTTTCGAGTTTAGGAATCGTCCATCCATTTGACGAAATATTGTTTGTTCATTTTTTATATACCACAACTTGGACGGTTCATATGGGTTCGTCTGTGGCAATTTTATCGGAGGAGGCATGCCAAATGCTTAAAAGGTTTATTCGTATGGATTTGTTCCCAAACCCAACTTTTTGATTCGGTACTTTTCCGTTACTCTTTTCGCGTGCTGCACGAAAAGCTTTTTGGCTTTGGTTCCGTTTAGCTTTGTAACTCTCTAATGACAAGCAAAGTATAAAGACTAGCGTGTTTAGTTTTTTATATAGCTTTGTATTAAATTTATTACTTTTTTTATTTTTATTTATCGATTTCATTAGACCGCTCAAGTAATCGGTAAAGGTCCAATCTAGTTTCCAGTTTCAAAAATGAAGAATCGAGACCATTAGTCTAATTCTCAGTTCTGAAGAGAACTGAATCAATCCGACTATGCGCACCCCTAATAAAAGTGAGCAAGGGTACTTGTAAAGATCTTCTCGAGAGTAAAATGATTCTTCTCTCTATTCCATTTGCTGCTCTCTATCTTATTTAAAGAGAATTGAATTTTCTTCAAGATCACCTTCTTTCCATATATTTCAGTTTTCTTTTTTCAAAAAAAAAAATTTCTTATTTGATTGTTAATATAGTTTGCATTTTTTATATGTCAAGTTTTATGCGTCAAGTTTATTATTTTTTCCCAGTATTGTAAACCTTATTTGGATTGTATCATATATATTTTTTTATTTACGTTACATTATTTCGACTATGTCATTTAAAATTCATATTGCAATAATAAATTACAAGAGAAAAAAATTGGCATTTTTTTTTAGATTATTCTCTTTGTCGACCACCTATTTTTTGTCCTTTTTTTCCTTTATCTTTAAACTAATCGTTCTTTCTAATGATTTTTTATGACTCATGCTAATTTAGCCCCAAAATAATGTTTTGGAATTCTCACCATTTCTCTCACGATGTTGTGTACCTTGATCATATGGATGATATTGTGCATTGGCAACATTTATTTTTATTTAAATTAGAGTAATTGATTTGCAAATAGCTAAATCAGATACTCGGAGAAGTATAAAATATGAGTAATTGAGT
>JAGVVM010013393.1:0-10768 GCA_019149425.1 Psidium friedrichsthalianum
AATAAATACCACCAAAAACCTTAAACTATGCCCATTTGTAATAAAGTTACCCTAAAATTTTTTGGACTCAAAAACCGTATAAACTATACACATTGTGACATATTTACCCTAAAACTTTTCATTTAGACGGAAAAACATTAAAAAAAATGAAATTGAAGTCACTATTCATCAACTTTTTTTTTTTTTGTTCCAACAAAAAATTTTTTTTTTTTGCAAAAAAATTTTTGCCCCTTTTTTAGTTTCAACCATACCCTCAACCAAAAAAAAAGAAAAAACCATCCCCCACCCCCCCTCCCCTCGCTCTCTCCTCTCTCTAAGTCTATCCTCATTGCAGCCCACTTGACAGCGCAAGCTACAAGCAAGAATGAGCAGGGTAGGTAGACCACGTACTCATCTCTTTTTGTGGGCTTTGGGGGGAAAAAAAAAAACACCTTTTTTTGGGGGGTGGGGGGGGGGGGGGGGGGGGGGGGGGGGGGGGGGGGGGGGGGGGGGGGGGGACCACTGCGGGGGGGGGGGGGGGGGGGGGGGGGAAAAAAAAAAACCAAAATTATGCCCATTGTAATAATTTACCCTAAATTTTTTTGCGACATCAAAAAACGTAAACTATACCCATTGTGACATATTTACCCTAAACTTTTCTATTACGACGGAAAAAACCTTAAAAAAAATGAAATTGAAGTCACTATTCATCACTTGTCCATGCATTGCCTAGTCAACAAAAAACCATCCCTCCAACAAAAAAAAAAAGAAAAACATCCCCCCAACCCCCCTCCCCTCTCTCTCTCTCTCTCTCTACGTCTATCCTCCATTGCAGCCCCTTGAAGCGCAAGCTACATAGCAAGAGCGAGGGTAGAACTTCTGCCTCTTTGCTGACTTTGACTGCAGCTAATTGGAGCATGAGCCATGTCTGTCCACATCCTCATGTACACTTCCCCACCTCCAACCACTTCATCCTCTTCCCTGACCTCGCCACAAGCCCCTCCACCTTCGCAAATGCTCTGGTCTCGCCTTCTCTATCACCGTCCTTGTCACCCTGACAAACCTCCACACTTGCTCCCCCTCCTCTCCTCTTCTCCTTCTCCTTTTCCTTCTTGCTCTAGCCTTTCATCTTGCCTTCCCCAAAGTAGCTCGCAATGCCCTATCTACCGCAGAGGTGCCTCACCGCTAGCATCCGAGGCCTCCTCCCCCTCCTCTGCAGGTGGTTTGAGTCCCCCCCCCCTACCATGTGCCGTCGTCTTGGACTTCTCCTCGGGTGGACCCATCGCTTCAATTGGAGCACCGTGTCTCGCGTGTCTTCTTCTTGTCGTAGAACTAGGAGGTTGAAGATGATGAATAGTAACTTCATATTTTCATTTTTTTATAAGTGCTACTTTTAACTAGAAGATAAATATGTCACAATGGTACAATTTCGGGATTTTTAGTGTCACAATAAAAAATTTTAGGATAAATATATCACAATGAGTATAGTTTGTGATTTTTAATATCACAAAAAAAAATTTCAAAAAATTGACCAAGCCACAAAGATGACTCGAGTCGGTAAACTCACAATCCCATCAAATAAGCGAGAAATACCATCAAAATGAAATGCAACACTACCTTAACTGCGAATGGACTAAACTTGCCCGTAACTCATTGAAGCTTTTCTTACTTTCATTAACTAGCTAAAAGAAAGACACTTTTATAAAATTTATCAATTTTCTTGGTGTAGATTTAATCGACCTTTCAATGGGAATCGAGAAATACTTGAAGGAACACATAAACTTGGCCTACAATCTTCTGCAGGTCATGAAGTATGAAGGGCCTCAAACCACGGACAAGAACATCCTCACCACCTTGTGCCAAAATGAAGTCGACGGCCTCAAAGTCCAGACCAAAGATGGCGAGTGGATTAGAGCTCGGCCCTCGCCCAACCTCTTTCATCGTCATGATAGGACAGTCGCTCCACGTAAGTCTTCTTCCTTTCCTTTGAAAACTACATGCTGAGAATCTTCGCATTCGTGTCATAGAACAATGTGGGCTGTGTTTACTATAACCGAGGCAAGGATCTAACTTTATTATAGTGCTTCCAAATACTATTTTAGAACCCGATAACATGTTGCATACGTATAACAATATTTGGTTTTATTGATATTGTGTTAGTGTGTCGCCTCGTACAAAGGGTATGTAATGTACTGATTCCTGGACTAAGTTGCCTCGAGAAGACTACTATAGCTATGGGGGCACAGAATGAAGAATACATTTCTTAACATGTGATGTGATCCTACTGGCGTGGGTAAACGACAGACTACACTCTCCGAGATACTGAGTCATAATGTGCGAGAACGAGGCAAGGTACTCGGTCAGACTGTTCTTGGTTTCGAAGGGCAGGTGCATAGTAATGGCACCAGGGGAATTGGTGGATGAAGAGCACCCTTTGCTCTTTAAGCCTTTCGATTATTTGAAGTTCAAGGAGTTCTGTAACACTGAAGCTGGACAAAGAACTAAGTCAGCCCTCATAACTATTGTGGGTTTGAAGTCGACTATACTTGGACAAAAAAAAAAAAAAAGAAGTCGGCCTACACGGTTGCATTTCTGCAATTCCTTTCGAGTTTTGAGACAATTGGGGTGATGAACTTTTGGTGGGACGCCATGTACAAACTGTGCTTCCCAATTGTTTCTTTAGCCCCCACCTTATTTTGTCTATGAGCATGCATCCCTGTTGAAGTGGTGATGGAACATCTTTGAAGAATTGTTTCGTTAATTTCTGAGTCACAACTCTCTTGAAGACCCTCTTGGACAGCTTTGGGTGCTTGATGAACTGTCTTTTGTCCTTGTTAAAAGTAAGTCGTAAACTTCATCCCACCTATAGGTGGATGGGTTGCCCGGTCCAGTCCTGTTCCTGTTCCCATTCCTGGGCAGTTTCATTGGACCGGCAACATGTCAATATAAGAGAGAGAGAGAGAGAGAGAGAGAGGATCCGGTGTGGGTTGATGGGGAAGAAGGAAAAGGCTCTGAGAGGGAGAGAAAAAAAGGAGAGTCCTGAGGGTGCAGCGAGGGAAAGAACGCCAAAAAAAAAATCTCTCTTTTGGTGCGGTTCAAGAGGAGAGGTAAGAAAAGCCAGTCCAAAGAAAGAAGGCACACGAGACAAGGGAGGAGAGAAAAGAGCGCATGCTTGTTCTATGGGAGCAGCACTGGGAAGAGGATCTGCCACAAAGTAAACATTAGATGTAGGGTTACTTTAAAAAATAAAAAACAAAATAAAAATTTTGATCGGTCTTGTTTAGTCCTAGGCCTCTGAAATCGAGAAACCGGATCGTCTAGCTACCGATTCCAATTTTAAGGACCGTAAATTGGATCACTGCCCTCTAGAATAAGGAATCGGACTATTGGTCCTGGTTTGGTCCGGATGGTCCCGATCTGATCTGTCCAATTTGCTCAGCCTAATCACACTTGGTCTATAGTTTGGAATAATTTCCAAAATGGTCCTAAAATTGTCGTATTTATGTTAATTCAGTTCTATTGTGCCAAAATTGAATCCTTAACCTTTTGACAATTGTAAATATAATCCATACGAACAGTTTTGGTCGGAATTCACAAATGTGGATGTTGATTGTCTTATATAGCACGATCTTCATTGATGTGGACAACTTTCATAATTTTTAATATGTCTACTGGTTTTTGTTATTCTTTACTTTACTTTTCTTTTTTTTTTTATTATAACTTTGGGTTGGTGAGAGTTGTAACTATGACATCCTGCGGGGGTGTTCTGTTGAGGGGTGTGCACAATTTTTCGTCTCACATCGATTAAGGATGGAGTCTTGGTTTAGTTGATAAGGCTTGGGCTTCCCTTTAAACTTGTAAGAGACTTTTTTTGGGGGGTGTTCTAAAAGGAAAAAACTGTGAGGATGTGTGTCCAAAGCGGACAATATCTTACAAGTGGTGAGCTCAAGTCCTTACAGTTTAATATCAAAGCCGACTCCCGACAGCGTAAGCCGACTCCCAACAACGTGTGGACCACAGTGGGTGCTCGCTGCTGTACGCGATACACAGTGAGGACACTGTGCGGCTAAGGGGGAGAATATGTGACATCTCAACAGCGTGTGGACTACTGGTGTATGCGATGCACAACAAGGACGCTGTGCTGCTGAGAAGGAGAGTATGTGACATCCCGACAGTGTATACTACTGAGGGGGAGAGTATGTGACATCCTGACGGCGTGTGGACTATAGTTAGTACTCGCTGGTGTAGGCGATGCACAGTGAGGAAGCTGTGACATCCAGCGGGGGTATCCCGTTGTCTCACGTCGCTTAGGGAGGAAGTTTTGGGCTAGTTGATAAAACTTGGGTTTCCCTTTAAAATGGCAAGAAGCCTTTTTGGGGGTGTCCTAGAAGGACAAAACCGTGATAACTATGTGTCCAAAGCGGACAATATCTTACGAGTAGTGGGCCTAGGTCCTTACAATAACCTTTTCTGGATTTGGGCAAGAGCCTAATGCCCTCACTTGGACTGTGTGTCCAAAACGGACAAGGATAATATCTTACGAGTGGTGGTCCCAGGTCCTTACAGTAACCATTTTCTGGATTTGGCCAAGATCCTTAAGAGTGGTGGGCCTAGGTCCTTACAGTAACCCTCTTCTGGATTTGGGCAAGAGCCTAATCCCCTCGCTTGGATTGTGTGTCCAAAGCGGACAAGGACAATATCTTACGAGTAGTGGGTCCAGGTCCTTACAGTAACCCTCTCCTAGATTTGGGCAAGAGCCTAATGCCCTCACTTGGATTGTGTGTCCAAAATAGACAAGAACAATATCTTATGAGTGATGGGCCCAGATCCTTACAGTAGCCCTCTTCTGGATCTGGGCAAGAGCCTAATGCCCTCGCTTGTGGCTAGCAAGGATCGATCGGGGACCTCATTGACTCACAATTGGAAAAATAAAAGGAAATGAAAGAAAAGTAAAAAGAAAATTAATAAAAAATTTCAGAAAAATCAAAACATTGCAAAAATTGTCTATGTTAGTATCAACCGTCGTTTATGTCCGTAATTCAGGTCAAAATTAGCCAGATGGACTATATTGGCAAATCGTCAAAATATATATCCTTCAATTGACACAATTAAAGGTTTAGGACTGAATTGACATAAATGTAATAGATTTAGGACTTTTTGATAAGTTTATGCTATAAGTTTATACTTTCACTTCTGCCTCTATGGCCTACTTATTCAAACCCAGTTCTTTCCTTAGGTACCACTGCTTGATCGGATGTTGCCCTCTTCTTTCATACTTGCATCCATCGGGATGGACGTTCAATTCATAATGTGATTCTACATATGAATTATCTGACATTGTCATTTTTTTTGGTTGAAAAAAATGGCAATGTCATATAATTGTGGAAAAAAATATATAATACACATGAGCATATTAAATATAAAGTTAAATGTTTTCGGGAAAAAACAATATGGGAATAATCGCATCAGTTTATTACTTCCCCCCCCCCCCCTCTCTCTCTCTCTCTCATAGTTTAATTCTCATTTCCACATAACATACTAAAAAAATTCTACGGTTCAAGAAGCGTTCAGACTATTTTACTCCAAATGAAAGTAAAACCCTTTAGGTTTACATTATAAGTGTGTACAATATAGTTTGTGCTTGTAGAATCTAGTGATATAGATTCTACAAGCACAAACTATATTGTACACACTTATAATGTAAACCTAAAGGGTTTTACTTTCATTTGGAGTAAAATAGTCTGAACGCTTCTTGAACCGTAGAATTTTTTAGTATGTTATGTGGAAATGAGAATTAAACTATGAGAGAGAGAGAGAGAGGGGGGGGGGGGAAGTAATAAAACTGATGCGATTATTCCCATATTGTTTTTTCCCGAAAACATTTAACTTTATATTTAATATGCTCATGTGTATTATATATTTTTTTCCACAAATTATATGACATTGCCATTTTTTTCAACCAAAAAAAATGACAATGTCAGATAATTCATATGTAGAATCACATATGAATTGAACGTCCATCCCGATGGATGCAAGTATGAAAGAAGAGGGCAACATCCGATCAAGCAGTGGTAACCTAAGGAAAGAACTGGGTTTGAATAAGTAGGCCATAGAGGCAGAAGTGAAAGTATAAACTTATAGCATAAACTTATCAAAAAAGTCCTAAATCTATTACATTTATGTCAATTCAGTCCTAAACCTTTAATTGTGTCAATTGAAGGATATATATTTTGACGATTTGCCAATATAGTCCATCTGGCTAATTTTGACCTGAATTACGGACATAAACGACGGTTGATACTAACATAGACAATTTTTGCAATGTTTTGATTTTTCTGAAATTTTTTATTAATTTTCTTTTTACTTTTCTTTCATTTCCTTTTATTTTTCCAATTGTGAGTCAATGAGGTCCCCGATCGATCCTTGCTAGCCACAAGCGAGGGCATTAGGCTCTTGCCCAGATCCAGAAGAGGGCTACTGTAAGGATCTGGGCCCATCACTCATAAGATATTGTTCTTGTCTATTTTGGACACACAATCCAAGTGAGGGCATTAGGCTCTTGCCCAAATCTAGGAGAGGTTACTGTAAGGACCTGGACCCACTACTCGTAAGATATTGTCCTTGTCCGCTTTGGACACACAATCCAAGCGAGGGGGATTAGGCTCTTGCCCAAATCCAGAAGAGGGTTACTGTAAGGACCTAGGCCCACCACTCTAAGGATCTTGGCCAAATCCAGAAAATGGTTACTGTAAGGACCTGGGACCACCACTCGTAAGATATTATCCTTGTCCGTTTTGGACACACAGTCCAAGTGAGGGCATTAGGCTCTTGCCCAAATCCAGAAAAGGTTATTGTAAGGACCTAGGCCCACTACTCGTAAGATATTGTCCGCTTTGGACACATAGTTATCACGGTTTTGTCCTTCTAGGACACCCCAAAAAAGGCTCTTGCCAGTTTAAAGGGAAACCCAAGTTTTATCAACTAGCCCAAAACTTCCTCCCTAAGCGACGTGAGACAACGGGATACCCCGCTGGATGTCACAGCTTCCTCACTGTGCATCGCCTACACCAGCGAGTACTAACTATAGTCCACACGCCGTCAGGATGTCACATACTCTCCCCCTCAGTAGTATTACACTGTCGGGATGTCACATACTCTCCTTCTCAGCAGCACAGCGTCCTTGTTGTGCATCGCATACACCAGTAGTCCACACGCTGTTGAGATGTCACATATTCTCCCCCTTAGCCGCACAGTGTCTCACTGTGTATCGCGTACAGCAGCGAGCACCCACTGTGGTCCACACGTTGTTGGGAGTCGGCTTACGCTGTCGGGAGTCGGCTTGATATTAAACTGTAAGGACTTGAGCTCACCACTTGTAAGATATTGTCCGCTTTGGACACACATCCTCACAGTTTTTTCCTTTTAGAACACCCCCCAAAAAAAGTCTCTTACAAGTTTAAAGGGAAGCCCAAGCCTTATCAACTAAACCAAGACTCCATCCTTAATCGATGTGAGACGAAAAATTGTGCACACCCCTCAACAGAACACCCCCGCAGGATGTCATAGTTACAACTCTCACCAACCCAAAGTTATAATAAAAAAAAAAAGAAAAGTAAAGTAAAGAATAACAAAAAACAGTAGACATATTAAAAATTATGAAAGTTGTCCACATCAATGAAGATCGTGCTATATAAGACAATCAACATCCACATTTGTGAATTCGACCAAAACTGTTCGTATGGATTATATTTACAAATTGTCAAAAGGTTAAGGATTCAATTTTTGGCACAATAGAACTGAATTAACATAAATACGACAAATTTAGGACCATTTTGGAAATTATTCCAAACTATAGACCAAGTGTGATTAGGCTGAGCAAATTGGACAGATCAGATCGGGACCATCCGGACCAAACCAGGACCAATAGTCCGATTCCTTATTCTAGAGGGCAGTGATCCAATTTACGGTCCTTAAAATTGGAATCGGTAGCTAGACGATCGGTTCTCTCGATTTCAGAGGCCTAGGACTAAACAAGACCGATCAAAATTTTTATTTTGTTTTATTTTTTTTAAAGTAACCCTACATCTAATGTTTACTTTGTGGCAGATCCTCTTCCCAGTGCTGCTCCCATAGAACAAGCATGCGCTCTTTTCTCTCCTCCCTTGTCTCGTGTGCCTTCTTTCTTTGGACTGGGCTTTTCTTACCTCTCCTCTTGAACCGCACCAAAAGAGAGATTTTTTTTTTGGCGTTCTTTCCTCGCTGCACCCTCAGGACTCTCCCTTTTTTCTCTCCCTCTCAGAGCCTTTTCCTTCTTCCCCATCAACCCCACACCGGATCCTCTCTCTCTCTCTCTCTCTCTCTCTTATATTGACATGTTGCCGGTCCAATGAAACTGCCCAGGAATGGGAACAGGAACAGGACTGGACCGGGCAACCCATCACCTATAGGTGGATGAAGTTTACGACTTACTTTTAACAAGGACAAAAGACAGTTCATCAAGCACCCAAAGCTGTCCAAGAGGGTCTTCAAGAGAGTTGTGACTCAGAAATTAACGAAACAATTCTTCAAAGATGTTCCATCACCACTTCAACAGGGATGCATGCTCATAGACAAAATAAGGTGGGGGCTAAAGAAACAATTGGGAAGCACAGTTTGTACATGGCGTCCCACCAAAAGTTCATCACCCCAATTGTCTCAAAACTCGAAAGGAAATTGCAGAAATGCAACGTGTAGGCCGACTTCTTTTTTTTTTTTTTTGTCCAAGTATAGGTTCGACTTCAAACCCCACAATAAGTTATGAGGGCTGACTTAGTTCTTTGTCCAGCTTCAGTGTTACAGAACTCCTTGAACTTCAAATAATCGAAAGGCTTAAAGAGCAAAGGGTGCTCTTCATCCACCAATTCCCCTGGTGCCATTACTATGCACCTGCCCTTCGAAACCAAGAACAGTCTGACCGAGTACCTTGCCTCGTTCTCGCACATTATGACTCAGTATCTCGGAGAGTGTAGTCTGTCGTTTACCCACGCCAGTAGGATCACATCACATGTTAAGAAATGTATTCTTCATTCTGTGCCCCCATAGCTATAGTAGTCTTCTCGAGGCAACTTAAGTCCAGGAATCAGTACATTACATACCCTTTGTACGAGGCGACACACTAAACACAATATCAATAAAACCAAATATTGTTATACGTATGCAACATGTTATCGGGTTCTAAAATAGTATTTGGAAGCACTATAATAAAGTTAGATCCTTGCTCGGTTATAGTAAACACAGCCCACATTGTTCTATGACACGAATGCGAAGATTCTCAGCATGTAGTTTTCAAAGGAAAGGAAGAAGACTTACGTGGAGCGACTGTCCTATCATGACGATGAAAGAGGTTGGGCGAGGGCCGAGCTCTAATCCACTCGCCATCTTTGGTCTGGACTTTGAGGCCGTCGACTTCATTTTGGCACAAGGTGGTGAGGATGTTCTTGTCCGTGGTTTGAGGCCCTCATACTTCATGACCTGCAGAAGATTGTAGGCCAAGTTTATGTGTTCCTTCAAGTATTTCTCGATTCCCATGAAAGGTCGATTAAATCTACACCAAGAAAAAGTATTGATAAATTTTATAAAAGTGTCTTTCTTTTAGCTAGTTAATGAAAGTAAGAAAAGCTTCAATGAGTTACGGGCAAGTTTAGTCCATTCGCAGTTAAGGTAGTGTTGCATTTCATTTTGATGGTATTTCTCGCTATTTGATGGGATTGTGAGTTTACCGACTCGAGTCATCTTTGTGCTTGGTCAATTTTTTGAAATTTTTTTTGTGATATTAAAAATCACAAAACTATACTCATTGTGATATATTTATCCTAAAATTTTATTGTGACACTAAAAATCCCGAAATTGTACCATTGTGACATATTTATCTTCTAGTTAAAAGTAGCACTTATAAAAAAAATGAAAATATGAAGTTACTATTCACATCTTCAACCTCCTAGTTCTACGACAAGAAGAAGACACGCGAGACACGGTGCTCCCAATTGAAGCGATGGGTCCACCCGAGGAAGAAGTCCAAGACGGACGGCACATGGTAGGGAGGGGTGGGACTCAAACCACCTGCAGAGGAGGGGGAGGTGGAGGCCTCGGATGCTAGCGGTGAGGCACCTCTGCGGTAGATAGGGCATTGCGAGCTACTTTGGGGAAGGCAGATGAAAGGCTAGAGCAAGAAGGAGGAAGGAGAAGGAGAAGAGGAGAGGAAGGGGTGAGCAAGTGTGGAGGTTGTCAAGGGTGACAGGACGGTGATAGAGAAGGCGAGACCAGAGCATTTGCGAAGGTGGAGGGGCTTGTGGGCGAGGTCAGGGAAGAGGATGAAGTGGTTGGAGGTGGGGGAAGTGTACATGAGGATGTGGACAGACATGGCTCATGCTCCAATTAGCTGCAGTCAAAGTCAGCAAAGAGGCAGAACGTGTCTACCTACCCTCGCTCTTGCTATGTAGCTTGCGCTTCAAGGTGGGCTGCAATGGAGGATAGACGTAGAGAGAGAGAGAGAGAGAGGGGAGGGGGGGTGGGGGGATGGTTTTTCTTTTTTTTTTTGTTGGAGGGGATGGTTTTTTGTTGACTAGGCAATGCATGGACAAGTGATGAATAGTGACTTCAATTTCATTTTTTTTTAATGTTTTCCGTCGTAATAGAAAAGTTTAGGGTAAATATGTCACAATGGGTATAGTTTACGGTTTTTGATGTCGCAAAAAAATTTAGGGTAAATTATTACAATGGGCATAGTTTAAGGTTTTTGGTGGTATTTATC
>JAGVVM010013396.1:0-11730 GCA_019149425.1 Psidium friedrichsthalianum
TTCCTACTCCCCTATGATGGTTTTTTGCGTATGCCGCTGCTGGAATAAGGCCTTGCTTTCCTGTCTTTGTTGTTATGCGAAGCACATCTTCGTCGCTAGACGTCCCCTCTGGTCTGATCTTATTTCACCTGAGTAAGGAAACTCACACTTCCCTTGGCTGGTCATGGGGACTAAACGTATTAAGGACCCCTCTGACATAAGAGGTGGTTCGAATAACTGGATTCCCAGCTTCAATGATTTCGGCAATGTCTATTCTCAAGCTGGACTTGAAGACCTGTAGATATGTAGGGTGGGGCAACGGACACCGATTCACTTGGACGATACGGTCAGGTTTATCCGAAAACAACGCAAGATTGACTTCACCCTGATCAGCGCTTACTGGACTGGGAGTTCTCTTTCTCTAAAGCATCTTTCCTGGCACCTGGGGTTCAGACCACCACCTGATCCTAATCCGTATAGTGCTGCCTGTTGCTGAGAGGAAACCCTTTAAATTCTTCAATTTCTGGACTTCGCATCCGACTTATTCCAGCATTGTTTCCTAGGTCTAGAATTCTCAGGGGACTGGTACTCCTATGTTTGATCTTTGTAGAAAGACTCAAGAACCTGAAAGCTCAGCTGAAAATACTCAACAGAGAGCTTTCTCCAACATTTCCAGATGCACAACAAAAACAAAGAAGACTTGAAGGCTGTCCAGAGGCTTGGCACTTGACCCGACAAATGTGGAACTTGCTGACAGAGAGAAAACACTCCTTCAGACTTTCTCCAACCTGCGGTGAGTGAGGAGGTCCTTTTACAGTCAGAAATCGAGACTCTCGTTGGCTGAAGGAAGGTTGACCTCAACACGAGGTTCTTCCATCATTTCAGTGAACAAGATACATCTACAGAATAGAATCCTTTCGTTACTGATAGTGCAGGGAATCTGCTAACTGATATGAATTTGATTCAAGAGCACGTGGTCTCCTACTTCAAGGCACTGCTGTCCCGAGTCCAGCTTCTGATCTCCCGTCCATTCTTGACCTCAGGTCAGTTATAGCTCGGCTTCTTAGCCCTACTCAGATTGATTCTCTATCCCCGGCTAGTGACGGACATGGAGATTCGTGACACGGTGTTCTCCCTTCCCAAAGGCCAAAGCCCCCGTCCTGATGGTTTCTCCATGAGTTTTTTCCAGAAATCATGGGATGTCGTTGGCCCCTCGGTAATGATGGCAGTTAAGGACTTCTTCGCTTCCCGTTGTCTTCTTAAGAGATTAACTCTACTATTATCACATTAGTGCCGAAAGTCCCCAATGCGACAAATGTTAATGATTTGAGACCAATTGCGTGCTGCAACACGATCTATAAATGCATCACAAAGATTATTGCTAATAGATTGGCTCGTATCCTCCCCTCGATTATCAGCCTCCCAAACGGCGTTTGTGAAGGGACGGCGGATAAGTGACAATATCCTTCTAGCTCAAGGAGCTATTCTGTGGGTTCCATCATGACCCTTACTCTCAAAATGTGCGATCAAGGTCGATTTCACAAAGCCTACGACTCGGTGGACTGGAACTTCCTGAGTGTTGGTCTTAAAGGCTTATAGTTTCCTTGAGCACCTCACTGGAAGATCTTGACCTGTATTCGAACCCCGATGTTCTCCGTGGCCATCAATGGAGAGCTTCATGGTTTCTTCCCAAGTGGCAGGGGAATTCGGCAAGGGGACCAAATGTCGCCCTACTTGTTCACATGATCATGGAGATTTTCTCAGGCATCCTAGAAGCCCAAACCAGACTTCCAGGATTCAAGTTCTTCTAGCGGTGTAAGGCTTCTCGACTTTCGCATCTCTTCTTCGCGAATGATGTCCTATTATTTTCCGAGGCTGGACCTTCAGTCCACTGCCTTGCTAAAGAGGGGGATTGATAGATTTTCTGGATGGTCTGGTTTGAAGCCGCACCTGACTAAAAGTGAAGTCTTCTTTTCGGGGGGCTCTAGGATAACCAGGGACGATATTCTGGAATCTTTTGGGTTCGTTGAAGGATCTCTGCCCTTTCGTTACTTGGGAGTTCCGGTCATTGCATCTAGATTGACAAAAGAGGACTGCAACTCATTGGTCAATGCAATCACTGAGCGTGCACACTCTTAGTGCCACAGATTCCTTTCATTTGCCGGTCGGCTCTAGCTCATCAAGTCCGTGTTACATGCTACCTAGGTATATTGGGCAAGTGTGTTTACACTCCCCAAGGCGGTCCTCTCCTCGATTGAGCGCATACTACGGCAATTCCTTTGGAAGGGCCCTCTCTTGGGAGTGGAGGGGCCAAGGTTTCATGGGCGTACGTATGTCGGCCCAAAGAGGAGGGAGGATTAGGCATTCGAAGATTGGAAGACTGCAATCGAGCTGCAATGTTGAAACACATATGGGTTCTATTCGCAGACAAAGAGTCCCTATGGTACAAGTGGATCCATTCAACTTTCTTGAAGCTCAAAAATTTTTGGATTGCCCGGAAACCAACGTTCTGCTCTTGGGCTTGGAAGAAGGTCCTAGACCTCCAATCGTCCTTTGACACTTGCTTTCAATGGCAGATTGGCAATGGAGAATCTACTTCATTTTGGTTTGATAACTGGCATAATCGGGGCCCCCTTTACAAGCTCTTCTCGGACAGGGACATATATAACTCTAGTATTCCGCGAAAGGCTTTAGTTAAGGGTGTTCTAACTTCTGTACACCCACCCTCACTGGCTTGGAATGAAATCTGTTCTTGGACGGAAGGTCTCCCCTCTCTAGTGCCTCAGGTGCCAGATCGCTGGAAGTGGAAGAGCCATCACACGGGCAGATTTTCAGTCACCTCAGCCTGGGACCACATTAGGAATCATGGGCTTCTGGTTCATTGGCAGAAGTTTGTCTGGAATCATGACATTGTACCCCGCCACTCTTTCTTATTATGGATTATATCCCTAAATAGGCTTCTAACCCAAACATTGCTGCTCAGCTATAGAAGGATCGACGAAGGTCAGTGTGCCTTCTATCATCGTAGGTCGGATTCCATCGAACACCTGTATTTTCACTGCCCCATTTCTGCTGATCTGATTTGCTTCTGGGCTTTAAAAAATAACCTAGTTTGGACTAATAGAGGATGCAATGAAACTCTTGAGTGGGCGACTAAGATCTTTGGCAGTGATTCATTCCACCAGAGAATCGCTCGATACTTCTTTGCAGCCCTCTGCCACCTCATTTGGGAGCAGAGAAATGATATCCTTTTCAGGGGACAACCAGTTTTTGTCCTGGCAATTAAGAAACACCTAATTAAATCAGTGAGGGACAAGGCGGTATCCCTCAAACCCGTGAATGATACACCGCGTAATAGAAGAGTGCAGAATGCTTGGGAATTGTCTCCTGGTATCTTTGAGTGACTTGAGCCGTATCCTTGCCTCGTTGGTTGCGGTGGACATGCTCTATCTCTACTCTGTCTCTGATAGTGGAGACTGTGTGTTAGGCCCCTCCTGGGTATTATCTACTGGTTGCTATCCTGCTGTTGCATTGGGGAACTGGTGGTGCTTCCTAGGAGTTGCTTCTGCTGTTGTCGCTTGCTGTTAGAGGGTGCTGGCTTCTGATGCTCCTCAGGATTGGTTGCGGTCGATGCTTACTGCTGGGCGTCCGCTCTCTGATACTGACACGCTTGCGTGACTGAATGCTACTGCTCTTCACTAGTGGAGACTGCTGTTCCGTTTTGTTGCTACAGCATTTGGCCTCTCTGGTTCATGTACTAGTTGCTGGACTTCTCGGGAGCTCCTTTATCTGCTACAGGGAGGGGACAGCTCGCCGTTGCAGGGTACGTCTTGAGCTGCTGAAACACTTGGTACTAGCAAGATTGGTCACGGTCGTTGCTACTGTTGTCTGCTGTTGGCCATCAGATTAAATGCTGCTGCTCCTCATCTGCGATGATTGCTGGTTCTGACCTCCTCTCCCGACCTATCCTTTGAGAGAGCTGCTAGGCGCTACTACTTTGTTCCTTTGTTTTAGCTATTGTATTGGCATGTTCTACTTTGTACATTAGCCTTGTGCGGTGGTTGCTGCTGGCTTTTTCTTGTTGTTGTTATGTTCTTTTGATGTTTCTCTTGACCCTACACCCTTGCACCCGGGGAGACATTTTATTGTGTAACCTTGGGTACGGGGCTTGTGTTGGGTTTTCCTTTTGTATTGCGCTTTGATTAGTCTATATAATTTCTCACCTTACCAAAAAATAAAAAAAACTGGTTTGACCTATTTTCACTTCCCGAGCCTTGAAAAATGACCATTTTGCCCTTCTGATCAGTTTGATCCAAACCTTTTCGAATCACCCCAAAAATGATTTTTCATGAAATTAAGGTACCGAAAGGGCATTAGTTTTAATTAACTAGTGCAATCAAGTCCCCGAACTCATAATCTTTGGTTCGTAGAAATAATTTAATTCTCCTGCTAATTTACTTAGGTTTCTAATCGACCTACCAAGAACGATTAGTGACGACTCCAAATTCAAAAATCATTTGAACAAAAATCCAAAGTCGCGATTCAGTAGAGCTTGGGAGAGCTCGTATTAAGTTAGTCAATCTAATTAACCTGATAATCCGTTCATCCGATCAAAACGAAAAAAAATTTTCGGGTCACGACACCTACCATACGATTCAAATCTCAATCAATTTTAATCATTAGGATCATTTAATTAGGAATTATATCATGGTACGACCCAACATGCAAGTCAAAATGCAGGCGAATCTTCTAAATAGGATAGATCGTCACTAGAGTCTTTGCATTAAAAACTCTGCCATGGGTTGACCTACCATACAGGTTAAAGTTTAACCTCTTGTTAACACATGACTTTTAATCACATTTTCTCTTAAAAAAATTATTAGTAGAAAATTCATAAAAACTCATAAAATTAAAAAAATTAACTTTGGGCACCTTGGCCAAGCCTAGGGAACCTATTTTGGCCAAAAACTAAATTTTCATATTTTCAGTATTTTCCTGTAATTTATTTTAAAAAAATTCATAGAAAATCAAGAAAAAATGAAAAAATTGTAAAATCAACTTTGGAAGCCTTGGCCAAGCATAGGCAACCATTTTTGAACAAAAAATAATTTTTCATATTTTTCACATTTTTTAATATTTTTCAGAAATTAAGAAAATATTTGAAAATTTATAAAAAAAATAATAGCATTTGAGGCCACAAAAATATGAAAAAAGAGTCAGTATTTTTCTTTTAATTTTCTCTTCATTTTGGCTGAAGAAAATCTGCAAAAATTAATCTGGAATCATGAATTACTTTGTTAATCTCATTTTCAAGTCAATTGAAAAAAAATTATAGAAATTTCATTTTAGCTCTATAATTTTCGATTTTTGCATTTCTGGAGTCGTGACATTAATCCCAATATTCGGATGTCATGCATAGAATAACTTGGGGTATGGATTTCGTCATATCCATCACTGTTCTTACAAGATTTGTATTTGAAGTATCTTGGATGGACTATGAATGACAAGAATGCTAGTGTCAGGAAAGCATATGTAATTGCTTTGCAAAATATGTACGAGGTGGATGATAACGTGCCAACTTTGGGCTTATTTACTTAAAGATTTTCCAACCAAACGATTGAGCTTGCTGATGACATTGACGTATTTGTGGCTGTATGTGGCATAGGACTTGTGAAACAGTCGTTAAGGCATTAGTTGTTGCCTGACGATGACTTGGGTCGTTTGTATGATCTACTCATTGATGAGCTGCCAGAACTCAAACATGCAATAGGAGCATTAGTTTATGATCACCTTATTGCTCAAAATTTTAATTCCCAATCAAAGGCGGTGACGACAGGTTTGAGGTCCATCTTGGCAGAATGATATAAATATTGAGGAAGTTTTCAACTGATCCATTGAGTACATGAAACCATGAAGGAGGGGAATGTATCATCTCCATGCTACTGACAAACGGAAGCAACATCACAATAAAGCAAAGAAGAAAGTGGGGGATGCACTTGGATGATGGGAAAAAAGAAGAAAGTGGGGGATGGTGCTTTCGTGGAACAATAATTCAAAGACTAAAGAAGAGGCCATCGGACAGTTGATTACTCAGCAAAAGTGAGAAGAAGTCTGCGAAGAAAAGCGAAAGAGAGAGACACAGAGAAGGGTCTTACACTTCATAAAACACATGCCGAAAGTTAAAGCATCTGAGGAGGAGGCCATCGTCAAGATTAAAGAAGTGAAGGGTCATTGTTGAAAAGCCATTTGGCCGTGACTCAGAATCCTCTAGTGAGCTAACCAGATGTTTGAAGCAATACCTAAATGAGGATCAAATATTCAGGATTGATCATTACTTGGGGAAGGAACTTGTCAAGAACTTGTCGGTTCTCCGATTTTCCAAACTAGTTTTTGAGCCATTGTGGTCTCGGAACTACATTCGCAATGTGCAACTGATATTTTCTGAAGATTTTGGTATAGAAGGACGTGGAGGTTATTTCGACCATTATGGTATCATTTGAGATATAATGCAAAATCATCTGCTGCAAATATTGGCACTCTTTGCAATGGAGACACCTATCAGCTTAGATGCTAAAGACATTAGGAATGAGAAGGCAAAAGTGTTAAGGTCAATGAGACCACTACAACTGGAAGATGTAATTGTCGGCCAATACAAGGGCTACAGTAAGGGTGGTAAATCTATTCCTGGGTATACAGATGATCCAACTGTGCCAAAGGATAGTCTCGCACCAACATTTGCCGCTGCAGCTCTTTTTATAAACTATGCTAGAAAGGACGGAGTTCCATTCCTTATGAAAGCTAGCAAGGCTCTCCACACTAAGAGGGCAGAGATTAGAGTTTCATTTAGACATGTCCCTGGGAACCTGTACAAAAGAAAATTTGGAACTGATTTAGATAAGGCAACAAATGAGCTGGTGCTTTGTGTACAACCTGATCAAGCTATATATCTGAAGGTCAACAATAAAGTTCCTGGTCTTGGAATGAGATTAGATCGAAGCAACCTCAATCTGTTGTTTAAAGCAAGGTATCCTAGGGAAATACCCGATGCATATGAGAGATTACTTTTGGACACAATAGAAGGGAGAGCGTAGATTGTTCATAAGAAGTGATGAGCTCGACGCTACTTGGGCATTATTCACCTCGTTACTGAAGGAGCTTGAAGAAAAGAAGAGAGTCCCTGAGCTCTACCCTTACGGTAGCAGAGGACCAATTGGGGCGCATTATCTTGCTGCGAAGCACAATGTTCGGTGGGGGTCTTTTCTTTTTCGGTGGACACAACCTCCTCATAAAAAAAAAGGAAGAAACTCTCCACTAACTCTCAATTGATGGGGATCCATGATTGAGGGCCATGGACTTGACTAAACCCAGACCAAAAAGAGAGAAAAAGGATAGCTTTTGGGGGGATTTTTCGGTGGAAGAGGCACTAAGGAAAAAAAGGACATCATTCTCTAAAGAGGAGAGAACGACCGAGGCATCTGGGAGGAGAGGGTTTTTGCTTCATACACACTAACTGACTGGAGAGGGTTTACTAGCTAGGGGATCAACCATGCTCCATCTGGTTTGGTCCCGTGACTGCGAAGTCGGGAGAAATTCAACCACGTTTAAAGCTCCTTCAATTGATTCGATCTCGGTTGGCCCAGCATACAATAGGATCCTAGAATACACAAAGCCGAGAGTTCAATGGAGGTGGCCGAAGGAAAATTCAACAACCCAAGTTCCAGCGGAGGACCATCCCCCATATTGACATCTCTTTGGAGATTTATCACCCAAAAAAAAAAAAGCTCCGCGATGAAAAAGGAGCTGCGAAAGTTGGTCGAGATCATCATCTTCTTCTAGAGGAACTCTCCAAAATTCACGGTGTAAGAGGGCAACTCAGACTTGGTTAACATTTTCTCTTAGCAACAATTGAACTTCTCGGAGGTGTAACATTCATGGACGACTTCCTGAAGAAGTTCTTCATGCACGTGTACGAGAAGAAGTAGCATGCCCTCGAGAACAACTACTGCAAATACAACGATGGGTTTTTGTAGCTCTTCACGTCGTCACTTTATATCGCCGCTCTCTTAGCTAATTCGTCGCCTCGAGGGTGTGCACGAAGATGGGTCGGAAGCCGACGATGCAGACGCGTTGATCGTGTTCATTATCGGGTCTGTCTCCAGGCCGGTGGCGTCAACATCGAGATGATTGTGTGCGGGCGGCTCATACTCGGTATCGGTGTCGGTTTTGCTAAGCAGGTAGTGCCTCTATTGCTATCAGAACTAGCACCATCCAAGTTGAGAGGAGCACTCAACATATACTTCCAGTTGTTCGTCACAATAGGGATCTTAATAGCCGGCATCATCAACTACTTCACCTCCGACACCACTCGTATGGGTGGCGCATCTCTCTCGGTCTCGCCATTATCCAAACTGTAATCCTCTCATCGGGTCCTTCGCCATCTGCGAGACCTCGACGAGCCTCATCGAGCGCAAAAATCTCGACGAGGGCAAGTCCACCGTTGACATTTGATTTTTGGCCAAAAGATTTTCAGAAATTTTTAGAAAATTCATAAAAATGTTAGAAAATTGAAAAATCAACTTGGGGACCTGGTTTTGGCCTAGAGAACCAATTTGTTGCTCGCACAAATAAATTTCCATATTTTTCGTATTTTTCTGAATTTTATTTCAAAATTCATAAAAAAAATCAATAAAAAATAAGAAAATTGCAAAAATCAACTTGGAGCTTAGCCAAGCTTAGGGACTAATTTTGAGCAAAAAATATTTTCCTTATTTTTTGCATTTTTAATGTTTTTCAGAAATTAGAAAAATACCAAGAATTAATAAAAATATAATTTGAACCAGAAAATTACAAAAATAGTCAATTCTTTATTTAATTTTCCCCTTCTTTTGGATGAATAAATTTGAAAAGTCCAATTTGGAATTAGGGTTTCTCTTATTAATTTCATTTTCTGATTATTTAAATATTTCTAGAAATTCCATTTTAGCTCTGTAATTTCCAAATTTGCATTTTAGAGTCGGTGTCATCCTCCTCTATTTTTCAAAATTAAAATCCAGTCCAAAAGCCTTCAGAATTTCCCAATTTCGCTAAAAAGGACCAAAATGCATTTTTGATTTTTCAAATTAGTCCCTAAAAACACTTAAAATGCAATTAAAAATTTTCTAGGGACTGAATGAAAATAGGGCGACGTCAACCCCTAGATTTTGATCTCCTGAATCCATTAGTGGTGTCAATTTTTGCAAAAAAGGCACGTTAGCGATTTGGTATGTTGAAAACGGGTGGGGTCGACCAAAAATTGGAGGTTGGTTTGTTGTAAAATAATAATTTCTGGGGAAAATGTTATTTTCGAGATAAATTCAAACCTGAGACCAATTTTGGCCCCAATTCTTAGGAAAAAAGTGGGAATATTGGGAGAATTTGAGGATTTTTTGCTCAAGGCGGGTCGGTCAGGTCGAGTCAACCCGACCCGTTGACCCGCACTATTCATCGTCCTCCCCAAACGGGGTTTTGCACAGAGAGGAGGGAAAATTTGAAGTAAACCGAGTGATCCTTGCGCGGAGAAATAGGGGTTTGTTTGCTGAGAATCAGAGGGGAAGTTTTCATTCGGTTAATAGGTTTTTCAGGTAGAGATTTAGGGGATTATGGTACGCGAAAGGGGTATAAGAGGAGAGAGGGGGACTCTGTTTCAAGGACTCTGTTTTTTTTGGGCAGGAAATCTCCAAAGCTTGATCAACGGTACAGTTACAGCGAGTCCTCGAGGAATTCCGCAAGCATCGCAAGACCCTAGGGAAGTTTGGCAACTCATCGATTGTTGTTTCGTCACCGGAAAAGGTATGTGCCATGTTTGACCTCGAGCTCGGCCTTCAATGGCCGCCCTGTTCACTCATCCATTTGACATCGAGTTAGGTTCATTCGAGTCCTTTCCTTTTCCGGATTTCGGCTCTGCCCTCTTTTCTTGTTTTTACTGCATAAATCCCTGGGTTGGCCTCCAAAACCTCTCGGCCTGTGTCGAGCCTGCAAGCTCATTTCATGTGGAAACCGGAGCCAAGCCGGACATCAGGTAAGCTCTCCCTATACTCCCATGATGTCGCTCGATGATTTCTATGACTTGTTTGGTGCTAGATGAAGTTAGGACGGACCCTCGCCGAAATTTAGCCTCGTCGGAGATGAACCAACGTAACCATATGTCAAGTGACTCTGCGTGTACAATGCGTGTTCCTTGGACGATTAGGAGTTTATTAGCGTGAGAATCGTGATGTTTGGTCCAATATAGATGTCGAAATACAACCCTCCGACGAGGCGCCGGCGATGGGACACCGGCGCCGATCGTCTTCTCCGGTTAGAAGTTGACTAGGTCAACTCTTGTTGACCTGGTCAACGCTGACGTGGCGATGACGTGGCTGCTACGTCAGCGCCACGTCGGCCTACACACAATAAGTCCAAATCCAACGGTTACCAAGATGCCACGTGTTGAGATCTCGGGATTTGGAATAAAATTCTAATTTGATTTTCATAATCATTTTTAGAAGAATAAAAAGATGGACGGTCAGGATTTGGTCTCCTCTTTAGTGCCGGCCGTGGATTAGTAGGTTGATCTGACGATTGAGATTTGGTCATTAGGTCAGATCTCAGCCGTAGGTCCCTTTAGGTAGATCGGACGACCATGGACTAGCCACGTGGCAAGCCTTAGACCATAAGATTAGACCTAAGCGGGAAAATTAGGAAAATAAAATAAAATAATAAAATTTCGAAAATTTTAAAACAAATCTTCAAAACTACATCGTTCGGTTCAGGCTTTTGGGTCAATTGGGCCGGGTTGACCCGACCCGACCCGGAGAATTAAAATTAAACAAAAATGAAAAAATAATAAAATAAGAATAAAAATAATAGGAAATTCTGAAAGTCAACAAAAATAAAAATGGAAAATCTAAGAAGATAATATAATAACTATGCCGTTTCGGTCCGAAGGCTAAAAAATAATAAAATATAATATATATATATATTATATATATATAAAATCATAAAAATAAAAAATAAAAACAAAAAATATAAAAATCAAAATAAAAATATAAGGAAAATCACAAAAAAATTTAAAAAAATCTTAGAAAAGTAAAAAAATTAGAAACGGTAGAAAAGTAAAATAAGGGAAATAAATAAAAAATCATAAAAGCATAAAAGATTCCTAAAAAATTTTCAGAAAATATAAAAAAGGTGTCGAAAATAAAAGGAAAATTTTGAATAAATGGGTAATAGAAATAAAAAATAAAATTTCAAAAAAAATCAAAAATTTCAAGAAATACAAAAAATAAAGGAAAAGTATAAAAAAATTCTGAGAATTTGAAAAAAAAATCCAAAAATAGGAAAGAATCCCTAAAATCACAAAAAAATTTCGAGAAATTCTAATAAAAAATCAGAAAACATAGAAAACGTCAAAAAATAGGGAAAATTCAGAAAAATCATAAAAAAAAACCCACTGGAAAAGGTCAAAATTCCCTAAGAAAATGGAAAAGTCCTTAGAAAATTATAAAAAAAATTTAGAAAAATTCAGAAATTCAAAAAAAATGGAAAATTCAGAAAAATTTTCAAAATTCTGAAAAAAATTAAGGAAAAGTCATACCAATCGGTAGACCCCCTTTTTCACATTTTTGACCTCCCGAGCCTTAGGAATTATCATTTTGCCCCTCTAGCCACTTGACACGAATTTTTTCAATCACTCCTGAGCTTAGTTGGCATTCCTCTAGGGTCCTGAGAACC
>JAGVVM010013397.1:0-11710 GCA_019149425.1 Psidium friedrichsthalianum
TTTCTGAATTTTTTAAGATTTTCCTGAAATTTTTTCTAATTTTCTAAATCTTCCTAAGAATTATTACTATTTTTTGGAACATTTTCTATATTTTCTAGGTTTTTTTTATTATCTAATTTATTTTTATTTTTCGCAACATTTTCCCATATTTTTTTCTAACAATTTTTTCTAAAATTTTTCTAAATTTTTAATGATTATTTTTTTTGTTACATATTTGCTATTTTTCTACACTTTCCTAATTTTCCCTAATTATTTAAGCTTTTTTTCTGAAACTCTTTATTATGCCTCTCATGATATTAATTATTTAATTCAATTTATTAACTTTTCTTTATATTTTACAATTATTTTATATTTTTTTGATTTTTATTTATTTTTTATTAATTTTTTTATTTGTTTTTTTATTATTATTAAATTTTTTTTATTTTCCTATACTTCGAACTTTCTAATTTTTATAAGATTTTCACTTTTTATATTTTATAATATAACTAATTTTTTATTCTATTATTTATTATTTCAATATTGTTTATTATTTTTTATTGTCTATTATTATTTTCCTTATTTTCATTATCTTCCGGCCCCGGGTCGGGGTCGCCCGCCCTAACCCTAGAACCCAAACAACTCTCAAACCCACACAGACTCAAAAACGGCGCCGCGTAGCCCTTCTTAATTTCCTATTTTTTTTTTCTTGCTTTCTTTTTTATTTTCCTATTTTTTATTTATTTTTATTTATCTTTATATTTTTTATTTATTTTTCTTAGTTATACCAGGACCGGGTCAAATAGACCCCGGCACTACCAGACCCGGCCCGAAGCCTAGACGCCATCTCAACCAAACGACTGTAGTTTTTGGGGTTATTTTTTGAATTTTTGGAATTTTTTGGTTTTTATCTAATATTTGATTTTATTTTCCCAGCCTAGAATTACATCCAACGGTCCATCACCTTCCACGTGTCCCTATCTCAGCCGCTCATCTTTCATCTAGTTCACGAGCCATGATTAAATCTCAAGATAGATCTCGACTACCCTTTTTTTTATTTCTAAAACAAACACATAAAATTCGAATTAACTTTTTATTTCCCCAACTACCGGCCCGAGATCTGACACTGTCTTTTCCCTAACCGTTCCGGATTAGATTTGTTGACCACGGTCCACAATGCTGACTAGCTACCCGTCGCCGGAGAAGACAAACAAGAACTACATAGTCCGGTGACTCGCCGGAATCCCCGTCGGCCGAAACAAAATCGAAACATGCAATAAACCTTCGACAACTCACCGATTGCAAACCTACATCTGATCCTCACGTTTCACAAAAGCTATCCAACGAGAGTTTCCTAGCCGTCAAGCACGCGGAATACCTACCATAACTCCGACCGAAAACGCTCTCTCCCGGCGGCGAGTTGGCGTCCCTAGCCTTCTCTAACTGCACGTACAATCAGATCTGCTAGACCAACAACATCACATAGAGTTAGCACAGATGCTTACTAAGGTCATCTCGGTGGTACATCTACTTTGAAATGACCAGGGATAGTTCAAGTTTGCGGTTCGAAGTTCAGAGGGAGGGGACATCGATGTGTAATATGTGTTAGATCACAAAGTAAGGTGCCGATATGTGGTCAGTGAAGTTCAGAAGATAATGGTTCAAGAATCTCGAAGAACCCAGTAAGGAAATCGTAGATATGCCATTTACAGAATTTTGAAACGAACTCGACAAATGGCACTGCCTCTATCAATCGCAGCGCAACAACTTCCACCAAAGCAATGACATGAGGTGCTTGCCTCGTAGCCACGGGGTATTATTCTGGACCTGTCCTTGAGGCTTCTACGACCGCCGGGAGAGTGACCGCGAGTTCTGGTTCAGCTCCGTGCGAGCTCACAAATGGGCGTCTACCGAGAGCTCCAGAAAGATCCCCTCTCTCCCTAGCTCTGATTCTCCCTTCTCTCCAACTTTCTCTCTGTGCGTTTTTAGAATCGTCCGCCCCCTGATTTTCGTTCGCCGTCCTATTTATGCGCGGCTCGCCGAAACCCTCGACAGCTACCATTTTTGTCCTTTACCTACCTCGGATAACCGACGCCTCAGCTCGCCCCGCCCGCCGTACGTCTGGTCACATGCGCAAGGCGACAAAAGGGAGATTCGGAGACGAGAGGCGTCGCGGCGACGTCGTTCCAGCGACCGAGAAATCCCCTGTGCGCGCGGTGTCCTGCTCGTGTAAATGGGGGAGATGATGAATAGTGTCGGTCATGGGTCGGGTCGGCCCGACCCGATGACCCGACCGGCTGGAAAAAAGGGCCAATTGAGCTGAAATTGGCCCTTTTCATGAAATTAAGGCCAAAAATGGGTTTCCCGACACGCATTACGTCTAAAAATGAGGGTTTTATGAAATTTTGCTTGAAATTGGACAAAAACCCCAAATTTTCGGTTTGACCCGAGTATCCAACTTGCAAAATTCAAACATTTAAGGACCTTTTCGCAAAAAATTGATGCCACCGATGGATTCAGAAGGCCAAAAACTAGGGGGTGACATGCCCGATTTTCAATTCAGTCCCTAGAGGAATTTTAATTGCATTTCAAGCACTCTTGAGGACTAAATTGAAGAATTGAAAATTGCACTTTGGCCCTTTTGTGTGAAATTGGGCAATTCAGTGGATTTTTGGACTTGATTTTAAGTTTAGAAAATAGAGGGTGGTGACATGACTTCAAAGATGTAAAAACCCAAAATTGCAGGATTAAAAAGGAATTTCTAGAATTTTTTTCATTAATTTGTGAAATGTGATTTACAAAGCAAACCCATTTCCAGATTAATTTTTTCAAATTTTATTTGGCCAAAGTGAAGAGAAAATAAAAATAAAAATATGGACTATTTTTTTCGTATTTTTTGTGGCCATGGATGCTATTTTTTATTAATTTTTTTGTATTTTTCTATTTTTTGGAAAATATTAAAAATGCGAAAAATATGAAAAATTATTTTTTGTTCAAAATTGGTTCCTTAGGCTAGGCTAGGGCTTCCAAAGTTGATTTTGTAATTTTCTCATTTTTTCTTGATTCTTTATGAATTTTTGAAGATAAAATGCCAAAAAATACCGAAAATAAAGAAATTTATTTTTTGGTTCAAGATTGGATTCCTGGGCTAGACCGAGGTCTCCAAAGCTGATTTTTCAATTTTCTGAATTTTTATGAATTTTCTAAAAATTTTCTAAAAAATAAAATTGCTGAGAATCAAGTGTCAACACCAAGTATATAAAGCTTATATGCAATAGGTAAAGAAAAATGCTTAGGCTTTAGCATATGCTTTATTGAGAAGAAAAATGTAGGCTTGTGACAGGAGGCACGAATAACCATTTAGTGCTTTGGGATCTAAGGCCTCTTCGATTGACCAATATACTTCCATCCGCTAATGCTACCTTATATATCCATTTTCATGGAGATCAAGCGAATGTGATTTGTGCGTCTCCATTTTTGTTTACTGAATTCCCGTTTTTCTTTTGTTGTCTCACCAATTTGTCATTTCTGTTTGCCCAGGGGTATCATGCTCTTAGCATGATGGTAAAGCTAGTCAGCTATTCTTTTTATCTTTACTTATAATAGTCCTCAAGTTATTCATTTATCAACTGGAAGTGACTCTTTATTTGGCTTGAATAAGCTGATAAGCGATCTCTGGAGTTTGCATTGGCTATTTACATTGTGACTAGGTGCCTCGGAATGTAAACTAAAAGCCAAGCTTATATACAACTTAGGTGCACGAATAGAACACCTTATAGTATACATTGCTACCATATTATGGGATTTAGAACTAGAGAGGGCAAATATGTGATTTTGTTCTGCATTGGTCAGTTGCTAAACGCAACCTATTCTATTGTTTGTATCTAGAAAAATAGGTGAGAAAGCAGTCAATGAGGTGTTCTTGAAGGCGATAGATAACTATATCAACTGCACAACTAAGAACATGAGTGTTCTAATTCTTGTTACTTTATTAGGTCCTCTGCTCGGGTCCAGAAGCTCATAGCCTCTCAATCAGACCCCCTCCTTGCAAAAGAAATCTGAAGATGAAAATGATAAGCTTCATGATCTTAAAAATACATGTTCATATTTTTTAAGATATTTATCTAACTTTCCTACTTGTCAGTATAAACATGACGGTCACATGCATGATGCAATTTCACAAAGAAGACCAGTCTCTTTCGCTTCCTCGACTTTGTCCCCGTCCCTTTCCTCTTCCCCTCTCCTTTCATCTAACCCTCTCACTGCATATTGATAGACAACATGGACACATTGGCCCTTCCTTCAACCCTCAAGAACATATTAGGGGACGTCTTGGACACACGCAAACTGAATCTACTTTATTTCCAATTCCTTCAGTTCTATCTTCTTCAATACAACATTCGAATGATGAGGAAAACACGATGAAGAAGATACCGGATTTATGATATGCCCATATGGAGATTCATAAATATTTTATTTTTTAAGTTTATGTAATATTTAGGGTTATCCCTTCGTTTCGATTTTAGATTTGGATTTCAACTGAATTATCTATATCGTTCTAACATGTTTGCATATTCACGAATGCCACGTATGTTGTGAGGCAACTTAATAAAATAGTCAATAACTATTGGAGGAGGCAGTGGATTAGTTACAGCAGCGCTTCGAAAAAAGTAAAGGATTCGTGGCGGAATGAGTTCGAGGTAAGTTTTGTCCTTTTATTTTCTCACAAACTAAGTTTGATATAAATAAAATGAGTTTTTTTTTATTGATTATAGCGGAAGCTCAGGTGGGATGAAACAAAAGAATATGAAGTTAAAAGAATTTTTAAGAAAAAAATCGGTGATCACATACGAAATGTGATGAATAAAGCTAAGACAAGTCAAGTGAAGGCAGATTTTATTACAAGTGACAATTGGACAGAAATGAAGAAAACTTAGGAAATTGAAAAGAATAAGCAAAGAAGTAAACAAAATAAGAAGAATCGAGCTTTTAGTTCTAACGAAGAGTCTGCCACATATGCTGGGGGCTCTATAAACATTGGGGAGCATAAAAAAAAAGAATGGTAAGTTTGTTAAATATGTTGTAAGTTAATTCAATTCAATTACTCATTAATGTTTATATTTTATAGGCATATGAATTGGGGACGAAACAGACATATACAACTATATTTAAACGCACATTTAAAAAAAAAAGATAAGACATGGACTAGCGATCGAGCAAAAGCTATTAAGGTAAGTAAGGTTAACTAGAATGAAAATAATGAATGCTTTTACTATTTATGGTATTTATATATATGAAGTTATTTTATTTTCATCTATATTGTTAATGTAGGAAAAATATGATGATTTTTTAATGAATACTGCTAGTGGTGATGATGGTGTTGATGAGTCTAAGCCATCAAGTGGAGGGCCTGACAATATGGTATTATGGGTGGAAGCATCGGGTGGGATGAAAAAAAGGAAAAATATTTGGGATGTGATCATTGTCAATAGTATATTCAACAAAGGTTGCTGCAACCTCATCCTTCAATGCAGCTGTTTCAAGAAGGACACGAATTGACGAGTTAGTGACCCAAGAAGTGAGCCAATTGAAACATTTACTTGTAGAGAAGGACGAAGAAATAAGAGTGGTCAAACAACAATATGAATCGCTCAAGTCACAGAAAGATGAAGAAATCAAAGAGGTCAATGAACAATATAATTATCTTTCGTCTCAAATGCAATTGATCATATGACACCTTAACCTCAATTAACATTAGGTTCCTCCTGTACCTCTCACTAATTAAATAGGTGATGTGCACAATAATGAGCGACACAATGATGATGAGATTGCTGATGATGATGATGATTTTGTCAGAAATTTGATTGATTAAACGATAAAAGTTTTGCTGAGAATGAATGATATAGTCTATACTTTTGCCTATCATTAGCAGATGTAATAAATATGTGCAATTTTTAGGTTATCACTCTATTGTTGGTTACTGAAGATGAGAAAACTCTTGTTACTTGCATAAGATGTCTAACAAAGGTAAAGACCTTGACTGTGACCTTTTATCACTAGCAGATGTAATGAGGTGGTTTATATGCTTCCATGACATTTGCTGCTTATGTGGTGGATCATTTAATTTATTACTTTGCCAAATACTCTGGTTGTATGGGATTTTTTACGGCATTTAATCTTCCTAGTTCCCTTTGGATTAACTTCAGGTATTTGATCTGTACCCATTGCCTTGCAAAGTGCAATAAGTGAGGAAATGACTCGTAGAGACCATGATGATGTCTCCAACCAGGTATTTTTTTTTTTTTTGTGAAATAGATAGTTTGATCTTTATAAAAATTATGTTAGTTGGTATTAAAATTTTATTGATTTTTCTACAACTATATGCAAATTATGCAATTGGGAAAGATGTTCAAGTTATGAAAGCCGTGATTGGAGAAGAAGCTCTATCTTCAGAGGATCTGGTCTATCTTTCATTTAAACCATTTTGATTCTCCTACTTCAATTTTCTCCTCATCCGATTGTCTGTAGTCCACTTGATTATTTAAGTAATAATACGTGATTTTTTTTCTTGATATTATTGACTTCTTCAGGAACATTATATTTTTCTTGAGATATTATGGAGAAACTTCTATCAGGTTTTGATATTTATGCACATTTTCTGTGGAGAAAAGATAACAAGAATCCTTACTCGTTTTATCGTCGGGAAGCCCCTCCAATATGTAAAAGCAAATTTCGTTGCTAAATTATTTTAAATTTCAGTTAACTGGCGATGGTTTTTTTTTTTTTACAAATAGCTTTCGTGGCAAATTAGTGACAAATTTTGCAGCAAAATTTTCATCGCAATTTAGCAACGAAAGTTAAATTTTTCATCGCTAAATTTGTGACCCGAGTTGGAGAAAAATTCTTTTCGTTACTATTTTCATTGCAACGTTCATGGCAAATGCCGTTGTTATAATTAGCTACGAATTTTGCCACGAATAATGTTCATCGCAAATTAGCTACGAATTGCTTTTCGTCGCAATTTAGCGACGAAAGACAAACAATTTCGTCACAAAATTTTATGAACCGAATTGGCGACAAAATTGTTTTCATTCCTATTTTTGTCGCAACTTTCGTGGCAAATGCCGTCGCTACGATGAATTTTTGCCACGAATATTTTTCGTCGCTAATTTGCGACGAATATTTTTCGTCCCAAATTAGCGACGAATTTTGCCACCAATATTTTCATCACAAATTAGCAACGAATTTTTCCACGAACATATTTCGTCACTAATATTTTTGTTATAAAAAAATTTGTCACAATTTAGCGACAAAAGTTTAAATTTTTCGTCACTAAATTTTGCGACACCGAATTAGCGACGAAATCATTTTCCGTCGCAAAATTCGTCGCAACTTAATTTAGCTACGAATTTTGTTAAATTTTTCGTCGCAAATTCTGTCGTTGAAACCTTTTTTTTTTTTGTAGTGTGGATCAAATATGATCCGAGGGTCTTAAAACGTTCCATATTTTAAAAAGTCAAGATTTCAATCGGTCGTGCCAATTATAGAACCCGAGTCAATCAAATTATTGATTGGGGATTAAGTTGAGATAGAACAACTTATTTCTCGCCAATCTTATGCTGTTTAACTGTGATATGTCTTGAATTTGAGGTTCATTAGAGTTTCCCATTGCCCCTCCCATCCAAATCAACCGCATAAGTATCTACTCCAAAGCGTCAAACTACCCAAATTTCTCTACTTATTATCCAAAGCAAATAAGACCGGAACTCTCGGTTCGCTTCGGGTCGGGTCCGGTATTTAGTTACACCCCTGAAAACCCTAATCAACGACAATCTTTACTTCTTCCCAAATGGAACTATAACTGCGATTGAGTCACTTAGCATCATCTCTCGCGTTCACACACATGTACACCGGGTCTCTGTCTTTCTTTTTCGAACAATACGTGATTTTTAGATCGATGATTTCTACCCAGAAGAAACAGACATATGATGATATGCTTCACGTAGATATTTGCTAGTTCCGACAAGCTTTCGACCTCAACTAAGTTGACTTCTGCGAAATGGAAACTAGCTTCATTGACCTTGCCTTCTTGTTAATTTGTTTTCTTTGGGGTCAAATTATTAAATTGAAATGAATATTTTTTGGGTAATGGATCGGTGTCTTGACTCTTGATTGTCTCGTTCCCTCCGTAAGTATCCCTACAAGTTGGTCACTCTAGTGATATATAGCCATGCATTAAAAATTTAAAATACCAAACATTGTGATGAGTGACATCGATTAAACAGAAATGGGAAGAGGAGAACAGAACCAAAGGCACAAGGAAGATCCTACCAACCTAATATGAATTCCCGGGTTGAGCAATCGGACCAGTTCAACTCGGGAACCAAATCGAACCAGTCTTATCCAGCCAATTCCAGGCCACTCATATAAAAGAGTTTGGTAGTGAACCTTGACCGGTTCGATTCTTGATTCTAAGCCTTGAACCAATTTTAAATTTAAACATGCCTTAAAACGAGTCTCTTAATTGAGAATTTTTGCAAATGCCAATAAATTTGAGCATTTCAACATAAGGAAAAAAAATTTGAACAAAAAAAAACATAAGGAAAATTCTTTTTTTGGTTAAAAAAAAAGGAAAATAACACAAATGTTCCATAAATTTTAGCTCGATGTACAATATGATCTATGAACTTTTAATTTGACCAATATTTTCCTGAACTTTAGCCAAACGTGCAATGTGGTCCTTGAATTTTTAATTTGTTCAATGTGATTTTTAAACTTTTGAAACATGTTCAACTTAGTCCCTAAACTATAAGAAAATGTCCAATATTATCCATAAACTTGAATTACTTAAAGATTACATTGAACATCTTTCTATAGCATTTTTTAAAAATTCAGAGATCATATTAATCAAATTAAAAATTCAGGGACCATATTGAATATTTGACCATATTGATCAAATTAAAAATTTAGAGATCATTGTAGCAATTAAATATCAACAAAATTACAAAAAGAAAGGCCGATTTTCAGGCGATCCTCAATCGGCCGATTCAGTTTTTGATTCCAAAAATTGACATCAAATTCTGAAAAAGATGGTTCCGGGATCACTCTGCTCGAAATAGTCATATGGCCGGCATGGACATCCATATAGCTAGAGCTAGAGACGGGATAGCTGGTCCTCTGTTTGTGCATGCTGGCTTAAATGACGTCTTTTAAAAAGTTCGAGAGAATTTGCTAATTTCGTTTATTTTCAGTGAAAAAAGAACGCTTGCTCTGTATTAATCTTTGTCTGTCTCGTTTTTTGCCTTGGGAAGTGGCAAAAACACAGAGTCTTGGGTGAGGCCGACAGCCAATCGTAGAGGAGGGCAGAGAGAAGCAGAGCCGCACGAGGGAGGAACGCTCCGGAGTTCGCCTCGAATCTTTTCTTTTCGGATCGCGAGGGACAGCAATTGGGGAAACTTCGAGGATCCTTTTCCGAGTAAGGAGTTGAAAAATTTTTCTTGCCTTCTTCCCGCACGACTATTTTCGTCGATTCCGATTTGAATGCGATCCGTTTCCTCATCTCTGTTCTACGTTATGGGGATGAATCTTGTAAAAGTTTGAATCTTGCGGGTGGGGAGTGGGGATTTGTGTTACTGAATTCGTGGTTTGGGTTGGTTTCTGATCATTTTTTCCGGTATGTTTTCGCATCACAAGGTGTCGGATTTTTCGAGTCGAACGAGGAAGAAGTCGAGGCAAGATCAAGAAACGTAGGATTTATGTCGTCTGGGTTTGATCTGGTCACTGGAGCTCTGACGCAGCTCTGTTTCTCTGCTCTGCTTCTCTGGTCAGTCGCACGCCCGCCCAACTTGTGCTCCGCCTGGTGCATGCAACGTCGGTCGCTTGATCGGAGCGTGAGGCCGTGTGATCCCACCTTGTTCCATGCGATTGAAGACGAAACGGTTCGTGGGCTCTCTGTTTCTTTCGCCTGTATCGGTTGAATTTGGGGTTTTGTCTTCTGATTTTCACCGGGTTTTAGATGGGTTTAGTTTTTCTTAAAAGGCAAATTGGTTTTCAGAGAATGATCTGTTCCTTTCTTTCATGTTGGTTCAACTTTGTGTTTGCCTTGTGATCTGTACTGAGGTTTTTGATGGGTTTTAGGTTGTCTTTTGATGATTCTTATTTCCACTACATAATTTGCGCAGGGCTTGCCTTGGATCGGAGTGTTCTGGGCTTATTGTCAGACAGGAAGAAGTTTGATTTTGATTCTGGGAACTTGGTGTCACTGGGTTTGGAGTTGAAACTAGGATAGTCGAAAGAACTCGAGATATTATTTATTTCTGCTTTCCCGTTTTGTATTCTCTGGGTGAAACTGGTTCATAGCCCATTAAATCCTTCAGGCAAGTGAAGATGACCGGTATTGATAGGAGATTGTGGCAACCAATCACGACTTGCGCGAAAGTTAAGGAGAAGCGACCGGGTGATGAGAAAAATCTCAAACACATGAGGAGAATCCGTGTAATGTATAGCGACCCTGATGCGACTGATTCTTCGAGCAGCGACGACGAGGGCATGTACATTGTTGATGGGAGCATGTTTAAGCAGAATAAGCTGGTCGTTAAGGAGATAGTCATTCCTGTCAACGCACACAAGTCATCTGGTGAGAGATGCTCCGCGCAAATACCGGGGCCAGAAGTATATTAGCATAAACAAGAAGTTTGGTTTGTGTCTGTTTCTGCATGTCCAGAAAAGAAGAACACGCCACCTCCTTCGGAAATATAGAGGAGTGAGGCGGAGGCCGTGGGAAGATATGCGGCCGAGATTCGAGACCCTATCAGGAAAGTTCGCGTGTGGCTGGGGACTTATGATACTGCCGAAGAGGCTGCTTTTAGCTTACCAAAGAAAGAAGCTTGAGTTCGATGCCCTGTCTATACCGGGAAACAACAACACTAGTTGCCAAGACTTGACTGATCCTTCTTTCTGGGTTCCATCCCCTTCGTCCGTGCTCGATGCTCCCAGTTCTTCTTCATCTGGTAATCACCACGAAGAATTAGCCCTAGACCGGACGTGGCAAGGACAAGGTGCAGTTATTTGGCGATATGGGATCGGAGCCCGCAGTTAGATGATGGTTCATGCATCCAGGAGTTGTTACTAGAGCCGGTGCCATCAATGTCAATCACTGAGGAGTTTGATTGGGACGGCTTTGATTGGGACGACTGCAACGAGAATTTCCTGCTACAGGATGAATCTAACAATGGCCTTCCGGACGAAATCACAGGACCGATGAGAATCTTGGCGAGAGTGAGTTTGGCAGGGACAAGATGGGTGATCTCAGGAACATCGAGATCAACCTAGACAAGGAGGAGCTTGCTTGGATTGACGTGCACTGAATTCGCCATCCTATTAAGTTGTTACATATTAGCACTTCTGCTTGCCTTTATAGTGGTTTTGTAGAGCATATACCGAAGGAGGTCTTGAGACAGGGTGAGCTGTCGATCGCCGGATCGCCAATTCTTCCAAGACTTTCAGGTGAAAATTTTGACAGTCTACTATAGATGGTATGTTTCTATTGAAATGCATATGGATCTCGGAGGAAGAAATCCTCTGAAGTTTCCTGGTTTGCCTATACTTGCTGGTTTGCTCCACATTCCTAATTGCTAGTGCAATCAGCTTCTGTGATCACAATTCACAAAACAATCTCTAGGTTAAGCTTGATACAAAAGCAAGGCCCGGAGAGAACCTGCTTTCAATGCCGGCC
>JAGVVM010013398.1:0-11322 GCA_019149425.1 Psidium friedrichsthalianum
ATGTTCTTTTTCTTTTTGACTTTACAATATTATTCAGATTCTCGTCTCATTGCTTACAGCATACCCTGCAAATTAAATGCTCTGCTTTTGCTTTGGTTCTTTGTCCATTAAGTCTTTTGGAGAAATGTCATACTTTAAGAGCTTGAACTTGTGGGAATCACTTATCTACTGCTGTACCTTTCTGGCATTTAACTTCCCCAGGCTTGGGCATTATCTGTGTGTATAGTGTCATCGGGATGATAACCTTCTCCAAAGTTGTACTCCTTAAGTATGTCTTAGGGCGTGGTTTGTAACTTCATGGCTCTTCTTCCCTATATATGCCTTGACCAGCTTCAGGTATTCTCTGACCTGACTGCCGAAGTTGGGTTAGTAGTTTGTAGTTGGGCAATCTGCTCAATGCACATGAGTTGCACATTGCCATTGAACTTTTTTGTTAGTATATGATAGTATAGTGTCATGCAAGCTTGTGGACAAATCTGCAGCAGTTTTTTATGACTGTTTATACTTTCCTTTATTCATTTTCTGTAATGGTCTACGTTCTCTGCAATGGAAAAAATGGGGTTCTGTTAGTTCCCGTTCATGTATGTAAGATGTTTCTTAAGCTTCTCTAAAATTGTACACGTGATTCATTCTTGTCAAGTTTGAATGTTCGAGTTGGAGTATCTAAGTGAGTCAAGTTCGAGCTTCATAATGCTCGACTTGATGGGTTCGTGGGTCGAATTGTGTAGTTGACTTTGTAGATGAATCATATGATATGTCTTTGGTATTATTTATTGGGGTATGGTTCATACTGCCCTACGACAGAAAAGCACGTGGCTCTCGCTTCACGTTGAACGGGCGGAGGTCTGGTAGAGCTGTCCCAATGAGAGTCTCAAGGGGGCAGCGCCCCCCTAGACACTGGAGGGTTTTTTACGATTCAAGCTCATATTTTTCATTGGGCTCATGAATACTGTTATTATATATATATATATATCTCTTGTAATTGAGGATGTAACAAGAGGTGTGAGGTGCAAATTATAGTGGAATCCTCTGCTAGATGTAGCTCTAATTTAAGGGTGAATCATGATAAAATCTCGCGTCTCAATTTTTTTTTTTTTATGTTTTACTTCGATTTGATTGTACATTGAACCCTAACATTATTAAGATGAAGTATATACATGACTGTCAATTATAGATGACTTTTGGCTCAAACTGTTGAAATCATTTTTGGTAATCGAACTACTAGTCGAAAGTCAAGACTAGGTAGTTTGACTTGAGTTTAATCAAGCTTGAGCTCGACCATGTGGTATTCTTTCTTATGCTGAAACTCGTTCAACTATCCAAAAGCCAACCATGATAGTGCAGATTGTTTTGGTATTAGCCCTTTACATGTTACCATTTTCTTTTCTGTCCCCCATAACTCCTAGGAATGGTAGAATCCCTTAGCCGTACACAGGTTAAGTGGCTTCAGAACGAATAGCTTCCTCTCTGCTATTTTCAATGGTATAACTTGCTATTTTACAAAACTTTCTTAGCGCGTCGTCTTCAAGGCGTCTCCTCTACTATCATAGGCAAAAGGATGTAGCAAAACGGACTGAAATGATACTATTAGAAGTTTTCACTTGCTCTATTAGACTTATTGCACATGCTAAAATGTGACACTCTTGAGAAGTTACACTGGTTGCTTGGAGAAGCTTTGCTTAGAAAGAAAGAGATACCCATGACTGGAATGGGTTCGCTAATGCTCTGAGCTTGGACCTGTGCATGATGAAACCATCTTCCCCATTTCTCTTCCTCTGTATTGCCTAGTATCTAAGCAATAGCATGTGTTCGGGGGACTTGTAGTAATAGTCATGTGATGCGGCCTGGTTGTTCCGAGGCCCTCATACGATGCAGGGCTTGAACAACTTGGGTTTTTGGTCTTTCCACACTTGTATAATCTTGATGTGACGCTTGTTGATGTCATATAGTAAATGCAAACAATACAGAGGGTAGGAAGCAACTGTGCCTGTTGGAGTTGATATCGCTCTCCTGATGAGATTATGGTAAGTTGAAATCAGTTATGGTATCTAAAGTAATTTGTCCTTGCTCAATATAAAGGATGCCCAATCTAAACTGCATGTGGTATATTTGATATGCGAAAGACATTCATCTAAGTGTTCAGTAGAACAACAAAAGAAACAAGGCTGGTCTGACGTGAACGACTTATTAGGCACTATATAGGCTGTTTCGCGGCCAGGAAAAATGTGGGCCTTTGACAAATAGTTTCAGAGCAAGATCCTTTCAATAGGTGTGTGAGCCGAAAAAAATCTATGGTCTACTCCGTCCTATGAGTGCATAAAGTGAATCGCTAAAGCAAAAATGGCTCGGACAAAGTGCGGCTCTCGAGTTGCTTCTAGGATGCTAATGGGGGCACTGTAAGAAACCCATTCATCACTAAAATGGGATTACATTTCTGGATTAATTCAGCGAATCTCAAGATGGATCATTTATCATATTTTAAACAAGGAAAAACCTCCATTGCATAGTTAATACAAAGAAGTGCTTATTAGGAAAAAAGAAAGGTGTCGCTAAGGAAGTGTGGTTGGCCAAAGTGCCACACTTTGAAAGCGACAGTAACCAACAAAACGTATTGCCAGATAAGCGCAGTTGGTTAAAGCGCCACACTTGAAATGCACAAGTAACTAAGAAAAACCGAACGGCCTTTAAAACAAAAGAAGCTGTCGATGTTGAGGAAACATTGTTCTGTTGGGTGAGCATGTGCCTCTGTCCATGTGAGACCCAAATACACGGCGTTGATGGTAGGAAAAGGCGCAAGCAAGAGAACAAATCGCAACGAGGGTATTGCGGAATTGAGTGAGAGAGAATGACACGGTCTTGTTTTCATGTCCCTCGCATAATGCGGGGGATCTAACAACTTGGTTTCTTGAGTCCTCACGCACTTGTATAACATTGAAGTTGAGCTTATTGGTGTTAACATAGTACTTGAGCGATGTAGAGGGTAAGAAACAATTGGTCTGTGGAAGCTGATGTCGCTTTCTTGATGAGGCTATAGCAGGTTGAAACTATTTATGATGCTTAAAGTGATATACCCTCACTCAATATAAAAGATGTCTGAGCTAAACTGAACTTAATATGATCCGATACGGAAAAAACATTCACCTAATGTTCTATGAAACAATAAAAGAAGCAAAGTTGGTCTGGCATGAGCAACTCGCCAGATGCCGCACGGCCTGTTCCGCAGCTAGGGAAAATGCCGGCTCCTAACATGTCTCCGTGCTTGGTTGCTTTTAGGTTGTTGCTGCCTAAGTGGTCGTCGCATGCGACTCTTGGGTTTTAACTATTCCAGCATTCTACGAGATTCATCCTCACTGATACGGCAGTTGCTTTTCTTGGAACCAGAACTGCCGTTTATTGAATTGAATGGGTCATGTATGACCACTAAAGTCTTAAACAGGCCGAGTGCAAATTGCACAGCTTGAGCAAAATAATTCCTGCAACTAGTGTTATTTATTTGGAGACCGATTGATTATGTTTTCATGAACACATTTTTTTTTTTGTCTGTTGCTGCAAAATCCCCTCTCTTCATTTCATGTACTTTGCGAAGGTATATTACCCGAAACCTAGACCAATGTCGATTCTTTTAATTGACTAATTGGATATGTATCGTTTCGATTAATGAACGAAATCGATATGTATCCTTTAGGATTGTGAAGGAAGGTAATTTAATTCATATCCACAACACTTCCAATGTAAATGCATGCGAGATAAATTTGCGCAAATAGTTTTCGTCCAGGGCCGTAAATCAAGATTTCATGCAGCCAGAAAGTTACTCAAACAGTTTAAGATAATTATAAGCACAATTGATACTGGTTATCGGGAGAAAGTAAGTATCGACCATAAGTTGTGTAAAGTTTTGTGAGTAGATGCTGGTTGTTATTGGTATAGGACAATAAGTTTTGTTATTAGATGCAAAATAATGTTTAACCATGTTATATCAAGATAGTTTAGTCTGCTGTCAAATAATACAATACGAGCATGTTTAAACTTTAAACGGTGAGATGATATTTAAATATAAAAAATCATGCGCCACACCAAAAATAAAAAAATAAATAAAGAAAATTGAGAGAGAGAGAGAGAGAGAGAGAGAGAGAGTGGCTCCATACAAAGGCATCACTCGACGGCCACCGACTTAACTCTCTTCCAATCTCAATAAAATCAAATCATGTCCTCGACGATGTGAGCACAGGGAAGGCTGCCCTTGCTCTCTGCAAGTGCCTCTAGCCCTTCCTCTGCACTCCATTTTCACTCCTCTCACAATTCCGTAGATTTCAATAAGAAAAACACAATCTTTATCCCCGTTTGAACGAAAATCTCCAGAAGATTTTCCCCTGAAAAGTGTTAAAGAGTCAGTTCCCGAGAGAGAAACGTCCAGATCCCATTTCGAAGCTCGTCGCTCGTGACCCTTTTGATTCCTCGTAAGCCCTTGAAGGGGGGTCCTCAGCTCGGATATCCAAAGGTAATGATCTTGTCCAATTATGCTTCTCTTTTGTCGGGTCATTCCTAAGTTCTTGGCCTGACATAGTGACGTGGGTATGTGTGATTCTGCTGCTATCTGACGATGTGGGGGTGTAGCTCCTTTTGATTTGGGATTGTGTTTTGTCGCGACGCAGGTTCCGGGTTCTCGTGGTTTCTCGGATTGTGTTTCGGTATATTTGGGGGGCCAATTTGGAAGGACAGGAATTTCCAGAATGTCCATTTTGCCGAAAGGCGATTCTGTTGAGATTAGGGACGTTTGGGAGTACAATCTGGAAGACGAGTTTTCCTTGATTCGTGACATCGTAGATGATTATCCCTACATTGCAATGGACACCGAGTTCCCCGGATGGTACTTCGCCCTGTTGGGAATTTTAAGAGCAGCTCCGAGTATAATTACCAGACCCTTAAGGCCAATGTTGATCTTTTGAAGCTAATCCAGTTGGGCCTGACCTTTGCAGATGAGAAGGGGAATCTCCCGACCTGCGGAACGATAAATACTATGTGTGGCAATTCAATTTCCGCGAGTTTAATTTAAATGAGGATGTCTATGCGCACGACTCGATCGACTTGTTGTCTCAAAGTGGGATCAACTTTAAGAAGAACAATGAGGTGGGCGTCGATGCTAACCGCTTCAGCGAGCTATTGATGTCGTCTGGGATAGTGTTGAATGATGGTGTTCACTGGGTCACATTCCACAGCGGGTATGACTTCGGGTACTTGCTTAAGGTGTTGACCTGCCAGAGTCTTCCCAGTACACAGTCCGGGTTCTTTGATCTGATTAAGATGTACTTCCCCGTGCTTTACGATATCAAGCATTTGATGAAGTTTTGCAATAGCCTTCATGGGGTTTGAATAAGGTTGCTGAGTTGTTGGAAGTGGAACGGGTTGGTGTATGTCATCAAGCAGGTTCTGATAGTTTGCTCACTTGCTGTACTTTCATGAAACTGAAGGAGAATTTCTTTAGTGGCTCCCCGAGAAGTATGCTGGGGTTTTGTATGGACTTGGTGTTGAGAATGGACAGAATGGTTACTGAGATGAGGGAAAAAAAATATTCAAAATAAAAATTAAAATATAAAATCTTTCTGCCAGATTGCATGTCCCAATTCACATTGTTCATTTTTTGTGCTGTACAGTTGACTGGATTTCTGTTCACTCTCCAATTTTTTTTTTTTTGGTCGAAACTGTCCAAGGTTGATGTGTTACATAGTTGAGGTCCTTGAGGATGTTAGCAAGTAGTGGAGATGGGAGAATAGACATGCTAACCTAGGAAACTACATTCATGCTTCTCATTTTGCTTTACATTGAAGCATTGCAGACAAGATGACTGAGTTTCGTCCTGTTTTAGAGCTTATCAGATTTAGGAGGACATATCTGAAGGATGAATTTAATTGTGCACAGACTCTGATGGTGTGTGCCCAGGGCAGAACACACACATGCCCGCAGCGCACACAACACCCACTCACCTCATGCGCATCCATCCTTTTGTGTTGACTACTTTTAGGTCATGACAAGTTAACAAGCATGGCCATTTGACTATATCTTGCAATGTCCCCTGATTTGCTTTCGTCTGTTATTTTAAGCAGTATTTATGCTAGGTTAGGACATGGATTTGACCATGGGCTGGTTCGCCCTTACCAAGATCCAAGAGGTCTTGGTTTAATTCCTGTCATCTCCCTCTCCTGTCTTACCTAAGAAGACAAATGGTTGTTTTCTGTGTGGCTTGTGAAGTTCTTTTTTCTTCTTTACCATTTGGATCACTGCCATGTGACTTGAGGCTTCATAGTGTTAACTGTTCAGTTTCTTGGTTTGTCTTCCTGTCCAGGCTCCTACCACTGTGTTATCCATACCCTCCTAAGGTTTTATTCTTTATATCTGAATCATGCATTTCTCAGCAGCGCTCGTTGCCTTTTCTATTATCTATGTCTAATTGGGTCTGGAAGTGGTGTTGAATCATCGTGCAATATGATATGCTAACTTATATTTTCTGAGCAGACAACCTTCACTGCTTAAAGAAATTTCGCCTGCCTTGGATATCATTAAATCTTACCGACTGTGACCTGGAAGTTTGGATATCGTACTAGTGCAACATCTTGTCCAACAAATTATTGGCTCGTGTTGCAACTTTCTGCTACTACTGGTGTCCTCTTTTATATTGTCTACTGGCAAAACTGTAATCCCTTTCAGTTTGATGTTGTTGCAATGGGTGGGCTTCTGGCTTTTACAAACTAATGGACGTTTGTATATACTCCAATGTTCAGCATTTGCGTCCTGGGTGAAAATGATGTTCAACGTGATGAAAACGTGTTAGATAAGCCATAGGTAGTATGATGATCACCCCCTTGGTTTGTGGGGATAAATTTTGTAGAATTAAGTTGCAGCTGATGTGGGACTACTGAGTTATGATATACAGTTACATGCTTCCCTACTTGGGTAAATGTCATCTCTTACTCGTGCATTCGAGTTGGCTTTGGCTTGGCATAGAAAGCAGAGGACTATTGCAGTTGAAAGCCAGAAAGAAACCATGTCAAGAGGTGTGTTTTCTTTTGGTACATACTATTCTTTACTGTTTTTAAGTGAATGAAAATTTGCAGTTGAAGAGGGAATTTAGAGTTCTTATTTGGGAGCTGAGCCATAGATCCCAACAACTGATTCGAGATTCTTCAGAGCAGATCCAATGTCTCTTGGCAAGCTTCAATGATGTATCAAGTTGAGGAATTGCAAGTAATTGGTTCTCTTCGCTCCTTGATACGGGTACGTTGCATATCAAGTTGTTTTCTGGGTCTGGAAGTCGCATGAAACAGGCCGAGTTTTGTTAAAACTGTTTGGTAACCGAAGTGTCTTTCGTAGTCATAGCCTGGAAAAGAGCCGTGGCGAAATCGGCCGTATATTTGCTCGAACGGAGAGACTCTGGCCTTTTGCTATGCTGAAAATTGGGGATAAACGGCCTATGCACTGTTCATGTGCTTGGCTAGGAACAGGGTGATCCAATGGCCACCTGTCATGGCGTTTAAAGTTCGAACCATTCATCACTACAGTTCGATCTGCTGCATTGGTCTGGTTTCGATCTTCAACTTATCAAACTAAAACACACTTACTAAAGGAAAATGGGGGTAGCAGCACATCAGGTCAACTCAGGGTGCTCATCTTTTCAAAATGTTCAAGCAAACGGATATAATCGGTGTGGGATGCAAATCGGTGGACTCGCCAAACGGGCGAGTCGAATCAAATTTGGGTTGGGTTATAAATGATCTGATCTAAATAAATCTATTTAACTTGTTCATGACTTATTTTATTATAATGTAAATTTAATGTAGTATGCTCCACTTGATCCATACCGATCCATACTCGTCAAACGGGTTTGGATCGTGCTCTAAAAACAATGCCTCTTCCAAGTTTATGTTCTTCAACCCAAAACCGATGGTGAGAAATCTTAACCCGGCGGTCAACCCTCGAGACTTGACCAAAAGACGCAATTGACCCTCAAGGGTCGGAATCGGATGAAGAAAGCGGGAGAAGACGAAGGGCATAGTGGGGAAACAGGGGAAAAGACCTCTCCGATAAATGGCAGGCCATGTTCGAAAGGACGAGAGAGAGAGAGGAAGAAGGGGTTAGGATTAGGGTTTCGGCACACGCTCGAGGAGCTTGAATGAGGCTTGAAGAAGAAGAAGCAGCCTGTGATTTCACCTCCCCCCAAAACCCTCGACCTCCACCTGAACCAACCCCTCCATCTCTCTCTCTCTCTCTCGCTCGCTCTCTGGATCTCCATCTCTCGCTCTACAAGTCTGAGCTGGAATCCTCTTGGCGGGACTTGTACTCTGATCTCTCTCTCTCTCTCTCTCTGAGCTCTCAGCTATGAGCCATGAGCTCTGGGTTCTGTGTGTATGTGTGTGATGGAATATATATATACATCTGTGTCTTTCTTTTCGCTCTTCTTTTGTTCGCATGAAATCGCCCCCCGGCGCAAGGCGTTGAATCGAACCCTGCGACCTCCGACCAGAACCCAACGCATTCTCTAAGGCTGTGATGATCGATCCCGTTTTACTCATGTTTGGAGGAGAGAGCGTGTGTCTAAAGAGGAAGATCGGGTCGGCCCATTTTGCGGACTGAGCGATCACTGAGCAACCCGCATTTCCGATGGCGGGGCGACCCGGACGGTCGGGCGTGGGGACGGCGGTCTCGTCGTCTCCTGTTTTCGCCGGCAACCGGCGGTCGCAGCCACGGTGGATCGGGGACTCCGTGCTCTCTCCCTCTCTCGTCCCTTTTTGCGGGATTTGACCCGAATCCAAACTTGATCTGAGCCTGACCCATGATTCTTACCTGCTTCGGATTTTTTTGTTCTAAAAAAATCGCTCTGTTTTGTCAAGTGCTTAGCGCTGTTGCTTCATCGTTTGTTCTGTGTTGACTGGGCTATGGTGAAGAAGCCATCGATGCGGTGGGAGAAGGTCCAGCTTAGAAGCGTGGAGAGAGACAGAGGGGCTCTCGAGAGAAGATCGATCGATGTTAACTCGTAAGCCTGACCAGACCTTAATTTGATGCGAAAACGGTGACGTTTGAGTTGACCCGTCTTTGTACATTTGTATCATTTGTTGTTTGCGAAAGGAGATGTGAGTAAAGCTGGGTCGTGCGATTGAACCACAAAATACCTGGAATTCAATTGAATGAGGTTAGTTTGTCTCCCAAATCGAATCGGCTAAACCATAGATTCGCGCCGTGCGCTGTTGGCTCGGATGCACGGTTTCTATGTTTTGATTGATGTGGCGAGGATCATTGGCCATACCAAAGCTCGAAGGTCGGATGTAACCCTTTGTTTCGTTTGAGCCTGGATGTGGACAGGCCTTTTGATGTAAAACTGATGCCCAAATCCCAAATCTTCGCCCATCGCCTCCTCTATACCAAGGCAAAAGTCGAAATTAAAAGGGATGATTGTACAAATAATTTATAAATTTTGATGTAATGTTATCTTGAACTTTTTAATATAAGTTTTTGAATTTCAGCTTAATGTATAATGTCATTTTTAAATTTTTAATTTATTCAATATGGTCTTTAAACAATTGATAAAAGTTTCTAAAGTATATGAAAATTCTTATAATTTTAATGATTATATTGAATAAATTTAAAAAAATTAAAAATAATATTTTATGTTAAATCAAGTTCATGAATCATTTATCACTTTTTCAAAGGCCTAATACCCAAAAAAACCTTAAACTTTAGTCTTTGTCTCAATTATACCCAAAACTTTTTTTTGTCTCATAAAAAACCCCAACTTTGGCCTTAGTCCCAATTATATCCAAAAAAAATTTTTGTCTCATAAAAATCCACAACTTTTACTTTTGTCCCAATTCTACCAATCTAATATTCAAAAAAATCCTCAACTTTAGTATTGTCCCAATTATATCCAAAAAAAAATTATCACATAAAAAAATCTCAAATTTTTACTTTTGACACAATTCTACCACCACCAGCATTCTGTTATAATTACTATTAGTTAATTTTACATGGCTTGAATTTTTTCGTCAACTTACCAATAATTTTTTAAATTAAAAAACAGCAGGTTTCAAGGATAGAAAGATTTGAAATTATTTATCTAGATAATCAAATCTCCACGACTAGCCATTTTTTGGTTGTTGAGTGCTGGGTAGAATCCGAAACACACCACCTTAAGTGGCTCTGTATCTTCCGACAATGTGTAGGAGAAGTATACAACATAAAAGAAGTTAATATATTTTTTTTTTTATGTATTAGGTTGGTAGAATTGGGACAAAACTAAAGTTGTTGATATTTTTGGGGTGTTAAGCCGGTAGAATGGGATAAAAATAAAAGTTTTGTGTTTTATGAGACAAAAAAAAGTTTTGGGTATAATTGGAACAAAGGTTAAAGTTTAAGGTTTTTTTGGGTATTGGGCCAAAGTTGGGTTTTTTATGAGACAAAAAAAGTTTTGGGTATAATTGGGACAAAGGCTAAAGTTTGAGGTTTTTTTTTGTATTAGGCCCTTTTTCAAATTAGAAAGAACATGAAAACATCCTCTCCTCTTTTCTTTCTCCATCCTCCTCTTTTCTTCTCTCCATCCTCAACGAGCGTCATTCTGTAAAGCCTATGTGATATTATCGGATGGTTATTATTTTTTTTTTTTTGGGGTGGGGTGGGGGTGGTTAGTTAATGGAAGGGTACAGGATGCGAGTACCACATTCAATTATCGAATGGGTTATTTGATACCATGTGATTTCTCAAATTATTTCTTTCTAATTATTTCTTTTCCTTTTCCTCTTCACAAACCTAATAAAGTGGATATTTTTTTCGACGTCACTTATTAGGGTACCCAATTCTCTGCTGTCCGGTTTTGCCCTCCAGTGTAGGACGGGCTAATATCTTATCCACAAACAAAAAAGACCAGCTCCCCCACCATGCGGAAGGGTGAAAGAGTAAAAGAACCTCCACCAAGGCACGCTGATATAAAATCCAGCTTAGGGTTTCAGTCTACGCCATAACTCATTAGTTTAAGAATGAGGCTCTGTCTCCCGGAGAGGCTCTCGGGTGTCCAGGCGGCTGTTGCCACCTCTCTGGTCGACGGCGGAGCCGGTGATTTCGCCGATTCAGCGACGATGAGCGCGTCCTTCGGGACGCGTGCATCTAATCTGAAATAGCCGCCATTCCGAAGGAAAAAAAAAGAAAGGGAAAATGCCACGAAAAGTCCAAACTTTGTTCACGACGGCGACGACGATGATATCTGATATCTGACCTCACAATCATCCCTCCTGTGTTTTTGACCACCAGCCACCTGACGATTTCACCGATAGGGGATCTTGC
>JAGVVM010013399.1:0-15582 GCA_019149425.1 Psidium friedrichsthalianum
AATACTAGTAATCTTCGTGGTATCTCAACCCGAAACCTTCATGTTCACCAACGGAAATACAAACTTTGTGTATCCGAATTGGCCGATTCTTGAGCTCACTTTCTGATGAATTTGGCACGTATATGTGTGACTCTCACAGATTTCTAACCTTTTGAACTTGAGCCCCTCACCTCTATTTATAAAGGGTGAAGAGGGAGAGAATGAGGGGAGAGGGGCGGTATAAACCGCCCCTCATAAATCGCCTCACGTGGCGGCCAATAGAGGGCCGCTACGTGGACTACTAGCTGGCCCACGTAGCCAGTTGGATGCTGGTGAAAGGCAGTCAAACCGCCTTTGACCAGCCACGTGGGCCTCGCCATTGGGTGGTGGTCAAAGCGGTAATTTTGTCGCCATTGACCAGCTCGTCGGCCGGTCGTGGCCAGCTATTTGGGCGGCCTAAATGGGGTCGTTTTCAGTGGTGATCCTCATCCACGGGCTCTAGACATTCTAGACTTCAATCCCTCAAGTTTCGTGATCAAATCACGTTATTTGATGTGCCAAATGTCTCTGCCAAACGGATACTTTTGACTTTCTAGAGGATAATGTTCTTATCCTTTCTTTTTGGATAACAAACCTTATCCAACGATGATGCAGGCATGATATAACCCTTACATTATCCATGACATCATCATAATGTCATGCATGTGTCATCTATTTCGTCCTTTAGTGAGCTTTAGAAGAGGAAACGAATCTAATCCGTTTTAACTTCTTTTGACTATCCAAATAGTCCTATCGCATTCTCGCGATCCCGTCTTCATTATGGACTTCGCCAGACATCGGTTAAGGCATGTGACATCCCTGGGTTCACTCTTGAACTGGCAGTGAGATTCTCAAGAAATTGATTGTCCCAAATCAACCCTTAGATCCCACAAACCGTGAGTGACGTCTAGCAACATATCACGGTTACCAGTCAGAATGAGGTACGAGGACAAAGTAAACCTGCTGGCCTTGGTTCGGTGTTATTCAGTCCTTCTGTCTTACCATGTCCCGATCAAATGAGGGCCATGGATATCCGAGTCAAACCTACAGACTCGATCATATGCACAAATCTATCTGACGTGCATTCGGCGAGACTTCTCTCGACTTCTGCCTTGGCCAAGGATTTTCTAATGCACCACCACGAATAGATCGCATAGGACATCAACCTCATCTAATGAGGAGATAGATCCCAACTGTTGCCCATGCTTGTGACTTCGTATATGGAGGACTGTGGCCATCATGCACAGAGGCGGATTAATGATCGGCCAATATCGTACCCGTGAACCACAGCCATCCAATATGCAAGCCAATATCGTGGCTCAGGTCTGACGACTATTAACACACTAAAGCCAAGAGCGATTGAGACATTGACCAAGCACGAAGCCTTCATGTTAGTCAATCGCTCTTTCGTCACGTTCAGTGGATTCGATCGAACTCGTTTCAATACGAACACCTGTGTTCCAGCTTAGACATCTAACGTCCAATGACTTGTGACTGGTCATTCCTGTTGGCATCCAATGCTCAATACGAGGCTGCGAACACACTGGTCTCAACTGACTCGTGGATGCCAATCACAATCCTTCGACCAGGAACTAATTTGAAGATTAGAGACCAATTGATGACCCGTCACTTATATTCTTGATGCCTCAAGAATATGTATCAGTTTGAACTGATCTAATGGACTTTATTATCTAAAATGAAGAGACAAGATGAATAAACATACGTCTTACCATTAATAAAATATCGATAGTACAATATTTATGCCATACATGTGACCATCACATGGTTGCTTTAGGGCATACTCCTAACAACCTCCCATTTGCACTAAAGCCAACCATGCTAATATCTTAAACCCATTCTACTAATGTGTTTCTCATATACAGCCTGGGGTAATGCTTTAATGAAGGATCTTCTATATTATCCGCGAGGCGATTTTTGCACGCGATGTTGCCTCTCCCAACGATCTCTCGGATGAGATGAAGTGGCTTTCAATGTGCTTGGACTTCTAATGAGACCTTGGTTCCTTTGCTTGGGCGGTCGCTCCACTGTTGTGGCCAAAACAATGGGATCGGGCTCCTGGATAGCAGGAACTACTCCAAGCTCTACGATGTACTTCTTCATCCAGGCGGCTTCGTTTGCAGCTTCTGAAGCTACCACATACTCTACCTCAATGGTGGAGTCAGTAGTTATACTTTGCTTGGAACTTTTCCAGCTAACTGCTCCACTATTCATTATGAATACAAACCCAGATGTTGACTGTCGCGACCCCGAAAGAATTTTATTTAATGATCGATCGGGTGAACGGATTATCAGGTTAATTAAATTAACTAACCTAAACGCGGACCCTCCCAGTCCTACCGAATCACAACTTTGGTTTTTGTTTAAATGATTTTAAAATTTGGAGTCGCCACTAATTGTTTTTGGTAGGTCGATTAGAAACCGAAATAAATTAGCGGGAGAACTAATTTATTTCTGCGAACCAGAGAAAATGAGTTCGGGGACTTGATTACGCTAGATCACTCTAATGCCCTTTCGGTACCATTTTATTCATGAAAACTCATTTGGGATGATTGGAAAAAGTTCGAATCAAACTGACCAGAAGGTAAAATGATCATCTTTCAAGGATCGGGAAGTGGAAATGGGTCAGACCAGTTGGATGTGGTCATTTCTTTATTTCCCACAATTTCTGAGAGTTTTCTGAATTATTTTTCTGATTTTCGGGAGATAATTTACCCATGAGAGGTAAAATTGCCATTTCGTGGAGAAACGAGAGTCAAAGTCGCAAAATGTGGGTCTGGCCAGTCGAAATTGATCATTTCCCATTTTCTGTAATTTTTGAGAATTTTTGAAATTTTTTCGAAAAATTTGCCCATGATGGGAAAAACCGTCATTTCGAAAATATCAGAAGAAAATCATCAAAAATAGGATTGACCAGTCGAAATGACCCGTTTCCTAGTTTTTGAAATTTTGAGAATTTTTCAGAATTTCTCGAGACGATTTGCCCATAAGGGGCAAAATCATCATTTTAAAAAATCAGGAAGGGAATCCATCAAAAATAGGATTGGCTAGTCAAATGACCCGTTTCCTAATTTTGAAATTTTTTTTGGATTTTCTGAATTTTTCAGACAATTTGTCCATAAGGGGTAAAATCGTCATTTGAAAATATCAGGAAGGGAAATCATCAAAAATAGGATTGGCCAGTCGAAATGACCTGTTTCCTAATTTTTGAGATTTTTCTGAATTTTTCGAGATAATTTACCCATAAGGGGCAAAATCGTCATTTCCAAAGATTGGAAGGGCAAAACCGCCGAAAATAGGATTGGTCGGTTAAAAGGATCATTTTCCTAATTTTGAAGCTTTGGGAATTTTTGAAATTTTCTGGGATTTTTTTAGAAATTTTTTTTTATGATTTTTATGAATTATTCATTTTTTGGATTTTTTTGCATTTTTTTCGAATTTATTACCATTTTATTATTATTATTATTATTATTATTATTTTCATTAAAACATAAGAAATGGGCCAGGTCCAAGAACTTGGCCTGGTTTGGACCAAACTCAAGCCTCCTCGGCCTGGGCAAACACGCGGATTGGGCTTCCAATGGGGGCCCAGCCCATGGGGCCGAATGCCTAAAAGGTTAACAAAAGAGACTGAGCCCAAGAAGTGCTATAGCCCAAACGCAAAAACAGGCTTAAGTCTCCGGAGCAAGTTCACGTTCCCCTCTCTATCTGAGATTAATCAGCTCACTTTTTTTATTCTTTCGCTGGGACTTTTCTTTTGGTGTTTTGCTTTCCCCTTTTTTTTTTTATAATCCTGGGCTGTTTTCTACTAGGGTCTTCCTCGAGGGCTTCATCACAAGGAATCACTCACTTATTACAATCGTGACAAGCGAAAGGTCATGCGAACTCACCTCAACGGACGCAAACCATGGGCCATCACTTGTTAGCGATCTTTGGTCCGTCGATCCTCATCAACAGGCTGTCCACGAACACTTGTGTCTCCGAGTCCCATATCTTCGTCATGTCCACCACCTCGTGGTCGAGCACCGCCACCCTTTTGCAGTCAACATAGTTTGAATGAGCTGGAGCTATGAACACGGGAAAATGCACGTCTGTGGGAGACCTAGAAGGAAGATCTGTCCACAAAATGCCTTCTCCACCTATGACCAGAACTCCTTCGTTGACCAGATTCTTATTATATTGTCCATCCCATAACTTGCCATGCAATACATGTCCGAAGGATGGGAATCCACACTCAAACTTCATTGTGATAACCCCCAGCTCTCACAAATATCAGGATATATCCCCAGCTCCAGCAAAATATCTTTGCTAACGGACACGATGTGGGATGGTTTCAACGGTTGAGTCCTGATGTTATTTATTGAATCCCATGGCCTATGAAACTCCTGTATATCTTTTCATTGCCAGCATCAGTTATAGGGATAATACCATTGACTCCTCCGCCACCACAACTGTCGCAACCACCATTACCGCAAAGTATCGAAATAAATGCACCTCAAATAATATACAAGAAAGAGCAAGATAGTGGCCTTCCCAGATGCACCGCCAACTAATATACAAGCAACAGCAAGATAATGGCCTTCCCCAGATGCCGTAGCTGGAGGAAATGAATAAAAAAAGGACAAGGGGATGTTTCGAGGCAAAATGCGAAACAAAAACAGCTCGGATCAAGCAGTAGGAGGCTTCCGCATCAAGAGCGACAGCTATGTGGCAACACGTCTTGAAAGAAGAGCGCAAGAACGAATGTGAAGCTGCGAGGGATGACGACCAGTGAGACTTGTCGCGCTCCAGCTCTTCTATGACCACTCGCCTGGGAACCTGCTCCAGACGTACGGGTAGACGTGGCTGATGACATTATGGGAATAGGATTTGATGTGCATGTGGAGCTGGGGCAGGAAGTATTGCTTGAATATGGCCCATGCAAACATCAGCGCCATTTCGACCAAGCCAACGTTACCCCACGTTTCTAATACGGTCATCACGGCTTCACTTCTTCCGATCTACAAGCTAGTCGCAATTATGAGAGAATCGCAACACGTGGAGTGATTCGAAACCGAAAATCTTTGTGCACTCGATTACGGACGCCCGCGAGATCGAGTTATGGAGTAGCTTCAATGGAGGAGGCTGAGCTCGGTTTCTTCAGGGCTTCACTTCACCACCCCGACAGGAGAGGGCGCCCCGAGAGAGAGGGCGAGAGAGCCAGAGAGAGTCCCTCCTGAGGGTCTTGGCCGGAAGAGAGAGACCCCCCTTTTTCTGTGGCTGAGCTCCAACGCCAACGATCCCCCTGCCAATAAAAAAAAAAAAAGAGATCGCTCGTGAAGACATAAGCCTTGAAAGAACCTAGATCCCCCGTGATCGTCCCCCTCTCCTCGAAAGAAAAGTCCCCACTTCCGAAAGGAGAGGGGTCTCCTCGTAAGTGTATTTTCCATATAGGAGCTAGAGAAATCATCTGGTTTTCCATTGGTTGAGAAGATCCTGAACAAAAATGGGAGTTCCAGATCCCAAAAATGGGAGAGATCCTCTGGAGCCATCTTTTTTGTTTGTCCGTCCCTTTTTTCTTAGATTGATCTTGCATGGAAGCAAGCAAATCCTTGACAGATGGGTCATTTGGATCCACTCCAGGAAGCGACGCAATTATGGATGACCCCAAGGATTGGTCTGCCAACAACTTCCTCATATCTGTCTGGCCTGATGAGCCTTTGTCGCTGTCTTGGACTGACCATTGAAGAGTTAGAACCAAATCAGGATCCTCTGCCCTCGCATCTGACATCTCCGTCTCTCACATATCCTTTCCAAAAGTGGTATCATCCCCTCACCTGGCCAGGGCCTCCTCCAACAATCTCTCTCCTTTTTCTACTGAGTCCACCCTCCTTTTCGTGGTCTGTGGAAGTCCTCCTCCCTTGGATTCTTAGCGTGCCCCCTTTCAAGAATCTTGTCTCCTCCTCTTTCTTTTCGGTGGAGCTCTTTCATTCACTCTACAATAGCCGTCCATCATTCCTCCACTAACGTTTCTTTCGGCCAACCACTAGCTCCTCTTTTCCCTCCTTTTTTAGTAGCCAACATCATTTTATCCTCATCATGCCCACTTCTCCAGCACCTTCCTAGCTGGCTCTCAAATGCGCCCACTCTTTGTTGACTCCGTCTTTTACATTCAAATGGTATACCGTAGGTCTCCAAGTTGACAGAAACATCCCGATATAGTGCTTTCGCCAAACATCAATCTTAGGCTGCTTCGTCCACTCAAATTCAGGGTTGCCATTATTTTATATATTGAGGGACACTCAATCAGCAATTGATGAAGTGTCCATCTAGACGCAAAAACAGTAGTTCTCAAACCCAACAAATTGCAATCCAGTTAAGAGAGAGTCACTGACACATCTCGGTGCACCTTAGAAAGGGCATGCAATACAAATCCACTTCCTTACATACTTTGAAAAGACATTTTGATGGAGTGATAGAAACATGACACCAGCCATCCACCCATTGAATGAGAAATTATGTCAACTTTTCTGCCTCCAAGGGCCTTATAAGTAGTTTCCAACTTTGATCGAAGTCCCTCACAGTGAATGCCAAACATGGGTAGTGCATAGAGACAATGTCTCACAGAAACAGAGGGTCCAGGTTGAGGCCCATTAAATGAAAAATTGAATTCGAAAAATCGAATGCGATAATGAAAAATGCACCATCGGGCCATTAAAAATTTGATCTATTAGGGGACATTGTCACGACTCCAGAAATACAAAAATCGAAAATTACACAGCTAAAAATGAATTTTCTACAAATTTTTCAATTAAACTGAAAATGAGATTAACAAAATAATTCTCGATTTCAAATTAATTTTTGCAGATTTTCTTTGGCCAAATGAAGATAAAATTAAAAGAAAATACTGACTATTTTTTCATTTTTTTGTGGCCTCAAATGCTAATTTTTATTAAATATTTTCCTAATTTCTGAAAATATTAAAATATGCAAAAAATATGAAAAATTATTTTTTTCAAAAATGGTTCCCTAGGCTTGGTCAGGTCCCCAAGTTGATATTTTAATTTTATGAATTTTTATGGATTTTCTATTAATTTTCGAAAATAAAAATGCCAAAATTACTGAAAATATGAAAAATCATTTTTTGGTCAAAATTGGTTTCCTAGGCTTGGCCAAGGTCTCAAAAGTTGATTTTTTAATTTTATGAATTTTTATGGATTTTCTATTAATTTTCGAAATAAAAATGCTGAAAAATACTAAAACTATGAAAATTCATTTTTTGGTCAAAATTGATTTTCTAGGCTTGGCTAAGGTCCCCAAAGTTGATTTTTAAATTTTTCAAATTTTTATGGATTGTTTTTTAATTTTAAAAGAGAAAAAATGATTAAAAATCAGTGTCAACGTTGAATTAAAGTCATCAAGATCTGATTGGAAATCAGAGTTCGTATATGCCTCAATTTTGAAATCCGCTTCTCCATATATCAAGAACAATCCTTAGTTCTTCTCAAGTAATTAAGGATGTTCTTGACCGCGATCCAGTGTTCCTCACCTGGATCCGACTGATATCTGTTTGTAATGCTTACAGCATAAGCAATATCAGGTCTCGTACATAGCATAGCATACATTATGCTGCGAGTGGCTGAAGTATATGGTATCTTCGTCATTTTTTGTCTCTCTTCAGGGGTCTTGGGACACAGCCCCTTAGAAAGACGTATTCCATGTCTAAAGGGTAACAACTCTCCTTTGGAATACTCCATGTTGAACCTTTTCAACACTTTATCTATGTATGTGAACTGTGAGAGGCCAAGCAATCGTCTGGATCTATCTTTATAGACCCTGATACCCAAAATATAGTTAGCCTCTCCTAAGTCTTTCATGGAGAATTTCTGGGATAAGAACAGCTTGATGGATGACAGCATTGGCGTATCATTACCAATCAACAGTATATCATCCACATACAGGATTAGGAATGCAATAGCGCTCCCACTGAGCTTCTTATACACACAAGGCTCATCTGGATTCTTCATGAAGCCAAACGATTTGATCATTTCATCGAATCGGATGTTCTAGCTCCTCGAGGCTTGTTTCAGTCCATAAATGGACCTCTTAAGCTTGCACATTTTATTCTCTTTGCCTTTGGACTCAAAATCAGGTGGCTGTTCCATATAGATATCTTCTTTAAGAAATCTATTAAGGAACGCCATTTTGACATCCATTTGGAATATTTCATAGTCCAAGTGTGCAGCTATGGCCAATAAAATCCTAATGGACTTCAACATGGCGACTAGAGAGAAGGTTTCATCATAGTCAATACCTTCTCTTTGGCGATAACCTTTTGCCACCAGTCTAGCTTTGTATGTTCCAACTTGACCATCTGCATTGATCTTTCTCTTAAAGATCCATTTGCAGCCTATAGGTATGATACCTTCAGGTGGGTCAACTAATGTCCATACATCGTTGCAATACATAGAGTCCATTTCAGATTTCATGGCCTCAAGCCATCTGTTAGAATCCTTATCTCATATAGCCTCTGTATATGACTTGAGATTGTTTGGTTGATCACCGTCATTTACCATAAATAGCGACTGCATTTCATCAACCAAATTCCCATAGTATCGTTCAAGAGGATGGGACACTCTCAAACTCCTTCTTAGAGGCGGTGTGTCTAAAGCTCCCACTGAATTAGAGATCGGAGTCTACACCTATGAAGTCGTTACCTCTTTATTTCCTTTTGCAGGACTATCCTGCGGCCTTCGCCCTTTTCTTGGATGAACTGTTTCTCTAGAAAAGTGGCGTGCCTGCTAACCCAAACTCTTTGGTCAGAATGGAAATATAAGTAATACCCAAGACTTTCTCTCGGATATCCTATAAACGGCCCTGTTCAGACCTTGTCTCCAACTTGTCTGATTTCAGCTTTTTCATAAAAGCTGGATATCCCCAAATTCTAAGATGATTAAGACTTGGTTTCCTACCATACGACATCTGATATGGTGTGGTAGGGACAGACATGGACGACACTTTATTCAGTATGTATGCGGCGATCTCTATGGCATATTCCCAGAGATAGATGAGTAGGTCGGTGTAACTCATCATGGATCGCACCATATCCAATAGGGTACGATTCCTTCTTTCTGATACACCATTGTGTTCAGGAGTCCGTGGAGGTGTCCATTGTGATAATATGCTATTTTTCTTAAGATAATCCAGGAAATCAGTACTAAGATATTCTCCACCTCGATCTGATGGAAGGGCCTTGATACTTTTCCCAGTCTGTTTTTCAACTTCATTTCTGAATTCCTTGAACTTTTCAAAGGATTCAGACTTGTACTTCATGAAGTACAAATACCCATACCTAGAATAGTCATCGGTAAAGGTAATGAGGTATGAGAACCTGCCTTTTCGCAATTTTATTCATAGGTCCACATATATCTATATGTATTAATCCCAATATATCAGCGGCTCTCTCTCCTTGACCCATGAAGTGCGATTTGGTCATTTTTCCTTGAAGACAGGCTTCACAAGTTGAGTATGGTTCAAAACCAGATGGATTGATAAATCCATCATTACTCAACTTGTTAATTTTGCCCTCTCCAATATGACCTAATCGGAGGTGCCACAGGTACTTAGAATTAGGACCACTGCTTTGGCGTTTCTCAATGGCATTAACATCATTGTGTTTATTCGATTAGTAATCGCATTACTAGATACGTCAATGGTGAAAAGGCCATTGGTCAACAAAGCTGAACCAACGATCTTTCTATTATGAAAGATGGAACACATATCATCTGTAAAGGAGAATTCATAATTCTCTCTTATTAGACGAGATATAGATATTATGTTCCGTACAGCTCTTTCATAATACAAATAGTTTGATAACACCATTACATGTACATTAGGCAAAAGAACACGACAAGTCCCCATAGCTATGGTAGCAACTTTTGCTCCATTCGCAAACGTCAGATTCGTCTCATTTTGCCCCAGCATCCGGCTTATTTCCAGATTTTGCAACGACATACAAATATGTGACGTCGCACCTGAGTCTAGAACCCACAAGCTGGATTGTGAACTAACCATGAGATTAGTTTCAATAAGCACTGAGATCATACCTCCACGGGGATAGTTCTTTTGCTTAACCTTTAAGCTAGCAAGGTACTTCTTACAGTTCCTCTTCCAGTGCCCATCAGCCCTGTAGTAATGACAGGTCCCTTTGTCTGCTTTTGGCTTTCGCACAACTTTCTTGAACTTTTTCTTCCTTTTCGAGGAAGTCTTACCCTTTGAGGAAGACGGTTTAGTAATGACCATCACATTTGGCCTTTTGCTGTGTATTTCCTTCTCATATACCACTAACATGCTATGAAGTTCTGCTAGAGTCTTCTGCATGTTATGCATGTGGTAATTCTGAACAAAGCTCGAGAAGGATTCAGGCAAGGACTGGAGGATCAAATCCACAGCTAACTCATTATCCATAATGAGGTCCAACCTTGCAAGCTTTTTAATGTGCCAGATCATCTTGGGAACATGATCATTGACAGAGGCACCCTCTGGCATCTTCATGCGGTACAGCACCTTGGATATCTCATATCTGACGGTCCGACTATTCTTGTCGAAGAACTCTTTCAAATGAAGAATAATCGACCTTGCGCTGTCCATATTCTCGTACTTCCTTTGGAATTCATTATTCATGGACGCCAACATGTACAACCTAACTTTTAGGTCGTCCTCTCTCCACTTCTCATAAGTGTCCCGCTCATCTGTGGTTGAACCCTTAGGGAGCTTAGTTGGCATGTCCTTATCCAGCACATATCTGAGCTTCTCCATATTGAGGACAATCCTCAAATTTTGACGCCAATCATTGAAATTCAGACCAATCAAGCAGTTCTTATCCAGAATTGAGGCAATCGGGTTTAGGTTCACCATTTTCACAGAATATGTCAAAAATTTGGTGCAGAAAATCAGGTCGTTAGGTATTGTCTATCGATTACCTACTATTTCATTTTGGCCTTTAAATGAAATAGGCTCCCACTAAATTTATTGAATCCCACACTCCTCTAGTGAGAAACGGTAGTCCTCGTTGGGCTAGGCTACTAGTAGGGATTGGGGTCCCATCAGTTCATGGTCCGCCTCACCTAATAGTTATTAGCGTTCTACATGAACTAGATGAGTGGATCAACCTATCCAGGCATCTCATGCTCATCTCAATCATTATTTGGCCTCCGGATCACGAAGGTCTCACCTGACAGTTATTGGCCTCATGATCACAGTCAAGTCTAACCCACCGTCACTTGTAGACATTGAAATACAGACGAATCCTCACCTAACAGTTATTGAAATCACCTGGTTTCAATGTCCACATCATCCAATGCTTTTATGGATTGGTCCTCTGTTATAGACGGCAATTGACCCCTATGTATCCATGACAAGTCAATCAACTCATTATGACAGAGCATCAAGTCAACGATGGTGGTAGACCACGAATTTAATACCTGTTACAACTGATATTCAATTGAGGAGATTTTAGGTCTCAAAGCAAGTCTCACCTATGTCTATTTCATTTCTACCAGTCTTAGCAGCAACCAGCAGTAGCAGACATATCCTCCAAACAGATAATAACCCGTCCGCCAGAATAGACATTATATATATCACATATATATCACAACATATGCTCAAATACATTAAAAAAGCAATAAAACATTAGGTTGCAATATTCAGCGACGTACGTTATCACAATCAGAAAGACAGAGCCAGAAATGTGTCCAGACGATCTCGGAATGTCCAAATCCAACATAGCTCATTACTTAAGGCAATAACTTTTGGTCAGAGGCCCATTTTTGAGTGTTTAACCAAATTTGAGCTCATTCTAAGTTTGTTCGAACATTTTCGATCAAATTGATTCGGTTCGTCTTTTGCAAAGCTAAACAATTAAATTTTGCAAAATTACCGCGCATACCCCTAGTCAAAGGCGGTGGCCGCCTTTGACCCCTCACGGTCATTGGCGATTTTCGCCTTTGGCAGTGAGCCCCGGCAGGCCTACCGCTAAATCGAGGTCGTCCAATAACCCTCAGGGCCCTATGTCAAGTCCAGACATGCGTAGGGTCGGGTCCGTCAAGTTTCGAAACCAATTTGAAGGCCCGATAATGATATTCCAAATATTGTCAAAAATCGAATCAACCAAGTATACGAGAGTTCTAAGCATGGCTTTGATAACACTTGTTGGGTTTCTAATGGTCCTGGGTGCTCGTTAAATACATGAAAACATGTCACATGAGCAGCGGAAGAAAATAAATTCAAACGGTACCCTAGATCGTCTTAAAAATCCTCGTATACTTGAATCGAAAATCTAACTTTCCAAAACAAGTTTATAAACGTACCTGGACAACAGAGGTTAGATGCGGCTCTGTTTCTTTGTCCTCGAGCCCAAGAGGTGTCGGGCCTTTAGTTCAGACACGCCCCGATACCTGTACAACCTTGAAGACGGAGATTCGGAGAAACGACCATCGGATTATGCTAGTAATCCTCGCGGCATCTCAACCCGAGCCCTTCGTTTTCAACCAATGGAAACACAACCTTGGTGTATCCGAATTGGTCTATTCTCGAGCTCACTTTCTCACGAAATTTGGCACGTATATGTGTGACTCTCACAGGTTTCTAACCTTTTGAACTTGAGGCCCCTCACCTCTATTTATAGAGGATGAGAGAGGGAGAGAATGAGGGGGAGGGGCGGTATAAACCGCCCCTCATAAACCACCTCACGTGGCGGCCAATGGAGGGCCACCACGTGGGCTGCCAGCTGGACGCTAGTCAAAGGCGGTCAAACCGCCTTTGACCAGCCACGTGGGCCCGCCCATTGGGCGGTGGTCAAAGGCGGCAATTTTGCCGCCTTTGACCAGCCCGTCGGCCGTCTTGGCGGCCATTTGGGCGGCCCAAATGGCATCGTTTTCAGCGGCGATTCTCATCCACGGGCTCTAGACATTCTAGACTTCAAGTCCCTCAAGTTTCGTGATCAAATCACGTCGTTTGATGTGCCAAACGTCTCTGTCAAACGGATAGAAAATTCTATCCTACTTTTGACTTTCTAGAGGATAACCTTTCTTATCCTTTCTTTTGGATAACAAACCTTATCCAACGATGATGCAGGCATGATGTAACCATTACATCATCCATGACATCATGATGTCATGCCTGTGTCATCTATTTCGTCCTTTAGTGAGCTTTAGAAGAAGGAAACGAATCCAATCCGTTTTAACTCCTTTTGACTATCCAAATAGTCCTATCGCATTCTCGCGATCCCGTCTTCGTTATGGACGTCGCCAGATGTCGGTTAAGGCGTGTGACATCCCTAGGTTCACTCCTGAACTGGCAGTGAGATTCCTCAAGGAATTGATCGTCCCAAATCAATCCTTAGATCCCACAAACCGTGAGTGACGTCTAGCAACATATCACGGTTACCCAGTCAGAATGAAGTACGAGGACAAAGTGAACCTGTTGGCCTTGGTTCGGTGTTATTCAGTCCTTCTGTCTTACCATGTCCCGATCGAATGAGGGCCATGGATATCTGAGTCAAACCCACAGATTCGATCATATGCACAAATCTATCTGACGTGCATTCGGCGAGACTCCTCTCGACTTCTACCTTGGCCAAGGACTTTCTAATGCACCGTCACGAATAGATCGCATAGGACATCAACCTCATCTAATGAGGAGACAGATCCCAACTGTTGCCCACGCCTGTGACTTCGTATATGGAGGACTGTGACCATCATGCACAGAGGCGGATCAATGATCGGCCAATATCGTACCTGTGAACCACAGCCATCCAATATACAAGCCAGCATCGTGGCTCAGGTCTGAGGACCATTAACACACCAAAGCCAAGAGCGATTGAGACATTGACCAAGCACGAAGCCTCCATGTTAGTCAATCGCTCTTTCGTCACGTTCAGTGGATTCGATCGAACTCGTTTCGATACGAACACCTGTGTTCCAGCTTAGACGTCTAACGTCCGATGACTTGTGACTCGTCATCCCTATTGGGCATCCAATGCTCAATAGCGAGGCTGCGAACACACTGGTCTCAACCGGCTCGTGGATGCCCAATCCACGATCCTTCGACCAGGAACCAATTTGAAGATCAGAGACAGACCAAACTGATGACCCGTCACATATATTCTTGACGCCTCAAGAATAGGTATCAGTTTCAACTGATCTAATGGACTTTATTCATCTAAAATAAAGGGACAAGATGAATAAACATGCGTCTTGCCATTAATAAAATATCGATAGTACAATATTTATGCCATACATGTGACCATCACATGGTTGCTTTAGGGCATACTCCTAATAGCTACATCATTCACCCTGGGAGTACGAAGATGTACCAAAACCTACGTCAGCACTACTAGTGGAATGGAATGATGGTGGATGTGGCTAAGCATGTGGCTAAGTGCTTGACGTGTCAACAAGTGAAAGCGCAGCATTATAAGCCAGGAGGATTGCTCCAACCTTTGGAAATCCCAGAATGGAAATGGAAGCATGTCACTATGGACTTTATGACGGGTTTGCCGAGGAGTCAAAGAGGAAATGACTCGATTTGGGTTATAGTCGGCAGGTTGATTAAGTCTACTCACTTCATTACAGTGCGAAAGGACGTCGCCTTGGAAAGTTAGCTGAATTATATGTGAGCCAGGTCGTTCAATTGCATAGAGTGCCTGTGACTATTACGTCGGACTGTGACCCTTGCTTCACCGCGACCTTTTGGAAGAGCTTGCAGGGTGCTCTAAGGACAGAATTGAGGTTTAGTACAGCTTATCAAGGTGTGGAAAGGTTAAAATAGAACTAGTTAGTTTTAGACCGGTTTAGACCGTGTAAGTTAGCGGGCTAATTTATGGGCTAATAAACTTTGTTAGTGTCGCAAGGAGGATGCTTAGGGCTGAGATGATGATGCTTGTTAGTGGATTTGAGTGGTAAGGTTGGTTAATGATTGGAAGTTAGTTTGGGCCAAAAAGGGCAAATTGGGTTCGATGGACTTAGCATATGGTTTAGTGCGAGACGCGTCGCTCTTGATTTATGGAACTTAGAGGGCTGTCCATGAGATAATTTAGATGGAATTTGCGAGCCCCAAGTGTAACTTGTGAGCCTTGGGTTAGATATTAGCTAGAAATAAGCTTATGGAGACTAGTGTTCGATTAGTGGGTAAACGTCGACAAGATTAGCGATTTAAACTATAGGTGATCGAGGGTGTGCTCTTTAGTAATATGCTTTACCAAATATTTACGACATGCCATGATATACGTCCGCATTGTGCAAATAGATTTGATAAGACGCATTGCTTGTCTGAGTTGAACTTCTGTTGTTGCTTTGGTTGATGAGATATATGGTATCCGTTCTGTGAAATCTGTGCATGAGAACATGGCATATGCATCATGTGCGGCGAGATAAGGGAGCGGACGTCCCTAAGGCATGTTTACATAGGGAATTGAAGGGATAAGCGTGCCAACCTAGGGGTTTGCGCAGTGAGGCGTATAATACGAGTTGAGGGACGGCGCGCCCGGACGCGCACGGCACGAGGTAA
>JAGVVM010013402.1:0-11890 GCA_019149425.1 Psidium friedrichsthalianum
TATGGATAGGCAAGAGTGAGAATGGATTAGCCTTATCCATAAGAAAATGTTAAGAAGTTATAGGACATTGATAAATAGACCGACAAGTATTCGAGCCAATGGGAGTTCATTTGAACGGTTGCGATATGAGCTTGACAAGAGGTAATTCAAGGAGTGATACCAAAGACTAGGAGCCTTGACATGTAAAATTGATGTCACAAGTTGGCAAGATGAACTTGGTAAGTCCTTGGTGATAAGAGGTGGACTATCTAAGGAATGAGATGGTTGTTCCGCGCCTGAGTGACACCATATAGATTGACGATCATGGAGATTGAGTTAGGAGCCTCCTTAGTGTTGTTAAGAAGGTGTAACGAGAGTTGTGACTAAACGAATCCATGAGTTTTAGATTGTCGATGGCCTGTGTTAAAGGCTACGTCTGCGGGAAGTGAAGACTCCAAAGGAGTAGATATCAGAGTAACACAGTGAAAAAAATGAGAAGGGATGTGGAAGGAATTGAAGGGAGATATATGGGAGTTAGATCAATAAACCATAAAGGAGGACGGGAAGAGTGATTTCACCCAGTAGAGTACGCGTGATGGTAAGTATCATTAAAAGATCAGGATGTCAGTGATGGAATCACTGGATGACAGAGAGGGAAAAGGAAATTCTCTTGTGCTAGGATGAGATTGGTAAAAGAAGTATAGTGGACTCGAGGTTAGTCTAACAGCTGTTTGGTACAATCAAGTGATTGGAGAAAGATTAAGGACTGTTCAAAGTTGCCAAGGATGTTAAATGGATAGGTAGCGTAAACCCTCGGAATCTTAAATATGAGGTGATATTTTTCATAAGGTGTCATCAGTGCGAAGCTTGTCATAGCTTGGAATGAAGTAGAGCTTAAGCCCAAGCTTTCCGTCACTGCTCTGGTGCTTTTGGTTAAGGGAGTATGAACCTTTGTATATACTCAACCCTAAAGTCGTGAAAATTTATGTTGAAGTCTCGTATGTTGGAGAATTGGTACACATGTAGCATGGAAAGGAATAAGTCTAGGGAGAAAAGACAACGCTCTAAGCCAAGCTGTTTGGGTAGTGCTATGAGACGAAATAATCATTTGAGAAAAGAGGAGAGAAGATAAACCCTAAGCGTTCCTTTTGAGTCGTTGAGTAAGATGCCCTATCAAGAAGTGCTAAAGTGCCTTGGAGAAGTTGGTAAAGGTTGAATGGTTTTGTTTTGTGCCTCCGATGAGATCATAGAAGACCCTTGTTGTGTGATCAAGGTGGTTTTGTGGTGAGACCCACACGAGCTGGTCGGCCAACGATTCGGTAGCGTCGTGGTGGAGGTATGAAATGTGCTTAAATTTTAAAGACTATAACCAACGAAATCCCAGGCATGGCATCTAGAGACGGTATTGTGAAAAAGAGTTGAGTTGTATCACATCCTAAGATATAAGGGGACGCTCTGCTTAGAAAAATGAGACGGACTCAATGACTCTAAAGTAGGCCGTATGGATAGGCAAGAGTGAGAGTGGATTAGCCTTATCCATAAGAAAATGTTAAGAAGTTATAGGTTGACATTGATAAATAGACCGACAAGTATTCGAGCCAATGGGAGTTCATTTGAACGGTTAAGATTGCGGAATATAGTAAGAAAGGAAGACGAGGGATCAAAGTGCGTAGCGAAAGCGTAATTAGGCCACATAGCCGAAGGAGGTAGCGTACGTGCGATGGCTACACTGATGGGAAAAGAAGAAAAAGACAAGTTTCGAGGAAGAAACTTTTTAAGGAGGGAAGAACTGTGACAGTCTGAAAATTCGACTCAATTATCGGGATTTCAGTATAGAATGGATATATTTCATTGGTACGCTCTAATCGATACTCACTCAGGACTAGCTACCTTGGGACGATTAATCGAAGGGGAAAGGCTACCTAGGAAATTCTCCTAAACAGTTACCCGTTGGTCTGAGATTTCGACAGAGTCGTAATTTAATGAATTTGGCTACGAGATGAATTCCGATCTTGGACAATCAAATTTTTATGATTGCTACAATAGAAAATTGGATTTGGTTATAGAAGCGTCGCCAGTCAGATAGACAGCCGGAGAACGTTGTGAAGCAAGACGTGAGGTGAAAAATTTATCGAAATGCCCCCAATCAATGCTCAGTCCTTAGAATTAGAATAATTAGAATTATTTTAGAATGGACGCGTTAGTACAGTGTTAATTTCAGTTTGAAACTCGTTCGCGCCCGGGACCCGATCGGTGCATTTGGCGTGCACCTCGAGGCAATGTCTCGTCGGTTGTCACATCCATCACATCAATCTTGTCAAGTCAAATCAATTCAAATCAAATCCAATCAATCAAATCAATCAAGTCTAAGTCATTTCTTGAGACCCCATCACCAACTTCCACCTACTCTACTATCTCCAGTTTTGAATTTTTAATAAATCCCCTTTATAATCTGTCATTCTCTCTCTCTCCCCCTCATTCTTCATTTTCGGCCAGCCTTCTCCCTCTCTCCCCCAACCGAAGCTCCTCTTCCTCTCTCGCGTTTTCTCGGCCTACAACGCGCACCCGGACGAAAACGACCCGTTCGGGCTCATCCGGAGTCCAAACGACTCCCCGTTTTCTCCCACACGACTATAAGACAAAGGGTTTCGAAGATCGAAAAGCATCTTCCCAAGATTTGGCTGGGAACCCCCTCGAAATTAGGCCAAACTGTGACCCTCTCCAGCTCAGACCTCCCTGCAGCAACCCCAAATTCAAACGGCCGCCGACGAAAATTCAACCGTTGGATCTCCGTGATTTTTGGATATGTCATACATCTATCTAAGATGAGTTCATGGAACTTTGTTTCACTCTGATCCGATATCTCTTGGGCCTCCATTCGTGCGTTTCCATTTCGGTCGACGAAACTATTTTTCTAGGTCAGTTTTGTGTCTTGCATTTTGTGGTCATAATCTTACCTTGGGAACCTAAGGGACTCATATCCATGTCATTTCCTTGTTTTCCAGCTTGTTATAGCCCTAGTTTAGCCCTTCCTCAACCCCCAAAGTTGTCGTGCTTCCCTTTGGACCGAGAACTCCTCATTCGGCCATATTGGTCTCCGCCATCATCGCCATCGTTCCAGCCACTTTCCGGTAAGCAAACCTCTAATCTTAGCCTAGGAATGATGTATGTATGAATGATTTGGGTGATGGTTGCTTTGTGTATGTTAGTCGACTAGAAATCGCTAAAATCGCATAGAACAGTTAGGCCGGTTTGGGATTTTTGATGAGGTGAGCTGCTCGAGGGCTTGGGATTCGCTTGGTAGGAGTTATTGGTGTGTGTGAGCGCTGTGGTGTGATCTTTGGGACGTGAGACTATGAGGTGTGGGTGGTAAATGGGTTAGAAAGTTAGTTTGGGCTAGTTTTAGCAAGTTGGGCTTGATGGGCTTGGATTAGTTCTTGAGGAAACGGGCTTGGACGTGGTCTATAGGGTCTCATGGGCTGTTTGGGAGCAAATTCTAAGTGAGAAATTAGAGAGCCCAAGTGCGAGTATGGGCCGTAGATAGATTGGGCCTAAAAGGGCGTAATGAGCTTGAAATTATATTGCTTTGATCACGGGCTTGAGCGGGGACCTCTAGAGCTTCAGGGCTAGTCTTGAGGGAGTCTAAATGAGATATTGATGGGCCTAAATATGAATCATGGGTTGCAAATTGAGTTGGGCTCAAGGCGGGCTAGTTGGACCGGATGGGCTTGTTTGAGGAATTTAACAAAACGAGTGGGCCTTGATCGAGGATATGCCATATGTGGTCCATGAGTGACGTAAACATGGCCTTTAGAGATCGATTGAGGTGAGTGGACCACCAGTGAAAATTGGGCCAGAGTTTGGGCTTGAGGATTTTACAATTAGCGTTGGCTCAAGGGGAAAGTGCATGCTCGATAGAAACATACAATATTTGAATCGAATGTTATATTTCATCCTGACATGCTATGCTATTGTACGCATGCTGATTTACTGCTTGAGAACGCTTGTGCTGTGCACTGTGACATTATGATGTGCTTTGGTACCGACTGAGCATGAGCATAGCATGCACTGTGATATGGAGCGACAAGGGGAGGACGGCCCTGTAAGGCGCTAGGCGCATGAGATGTGGAGCGATAAGCGTGCGGACCTAAGGTACTAGGTGGAGGCACGGTGCGCCCTGATGTGCAAGGCACGGGGTAGTTGGAGTGATAAGTGTATCAATCTAAGGCGTATCATACGTGGGTTGGGACACGAGCCTGTAGCGTATGAGACGCGGGTCGGACCCTTCGTGGTTACATGTGACATGGCATTGTGCATTGTGCATTGGGCACCGAACATGAGATTTTGGCATGATACAGTCGAGTATTCCAGCATGAGATCCTGCTCCTTATTTACTTGAGAATATGTCTAAACTTGATCATTGTACGCTATAGCCTGCTTATGTCAACGTCAAGGGAATTGTTAGAGTGAGTTTAGCTAATCCTAGAAAACAGGTTAGGGTCAAACCGTCTAACATACCTCATCCTACGCTAGGATTAGTGGCGAGCTTATTGAACCTTCGATTCACTGGCGTTGGTTGCCAACATTTCAAATCCCTGACCGCAGTAATGGACGTACCCCCCACACTTTTTGGACTCCCGGTGGAGGTAGAGATCGAGATAGGCCGCTACGTTGAGAAGGATGGTACTCTTTGGTACAGACAACTGACCACCATTTGGGTAAATCATGGTAGTCCACTCCTAGTCCTACATAGGTACGAGGCATGGATAGTAGAGAGAGACCAGATCTTCGTGGGACCCGTGCACCCTGATGATGTCCTGATCGTAGAGGAGGAAAACCTTATCATGGTACTCGACCCCGAGCCGTTGGAGCAGCTTTTATCGTCCGGACCAATGGTGATCGATGGCCATGTTGAGGGCGATCCGATGTACATCGAGCCTCCCTCCCTATTGGAAATGGAGGACCCAGAGGAGCTCCCCTTGCAGTTTGATTAGAGCGAGATTAACGAGGACTAGATGGTAGACCCTAGGTGGAGTGGTCTGACTGAGTGTGAATTTTGGTGTAGTATTTTGATGTCCTCTTTTGATGGTCTGTACTTGACACTCTGATATATACATATGGGTGTATGTTATATTGGGCTATTAATGCCGACTGCCTTCTTTATTCCCTTCTACTCCATTATCGTATGTATGCATGTATGGGTTGGAGATTAGCTTCCACAGGTTGGTGAGTTTCATTTCTGAAGCGTAGTCTGGCCGCGACGAATTTTCCTGGGCCGTCGCAGATCGTGGGCCAGGCGAACGCGAGTGCAGATAGATTGGTGGGATGTCGCGAGCCCGTAGGGTTTAGGGCGTGACAATTCCTACAAACCATAATAAAGCATGGTATGGGACGTGTGGAATGGGGCTCTCTTTGGAGGTGAATAACTTGGGACAACTGTTCACTCCGAGACCGAGGAGGGTGGGGAGTGGTCGCCAGGGCGAAGACCTGATCAAGGAGCGGCTCCTGGCAGGCTTCTAGGTGAGTGAGGTGGACAGAGTGACCTAAGTTATACATTGACAGGGTGGAGTCTAGGCGTCTACCAAGTCTAATTGCATTAAAAAGCTGCAGCGAACTTTACATGTATATTCATGTCAGTAGACGCGTTGGCAGGCAAAAACATGAGTGGTAGTTTAGATTTCTAATTCTTGAGAGGAAATTATATCAAGTCTAGGTGCGAAGGGAAAGTAGAAAGGATGAGCAATGGGGGCAGAAGGCCTAGCGCAGCCGCGTCGAGTTTGCGAGCTCCAGCGCCTGAAGGAGACCCTGGGATTGAAGAAATGATGAGGGTACTAACGGAGGTTAGTAACTTGATGGGTAGGCAGGTTGCAGAAAGAGCTGCCGCTGTAGCCCAAGCAGCTAAGGCCGCCTTGGTCGCTGTTGTCACGCCCCGAACCCTACGGGCTCGCGACATCCCGTCACTCAATTCATATCACTTACGCGCTCGCCTGGTCCACGACATGCGATGGCCTAGGAAACCCATTGCGACCAGACGACGCCTCGGTCAAACGTAAACCTGTGGAAGCTAATCTCTAACCCAGACATGCATACATATGATATTGGGGTAACGAAGGGTACAAGGAAAGTAGCTAGAGATATAATCAAACATGTAGGTATATATATATATATATATACACACATTTGGAGCGTTAAATACAGACCGCCAAAAGAGGATGCCAAAATACAACTCAAAAGTCTACGCTCTGACAGGCTACACGACCCAGGGTCTACCATCTAGTCTTCGTCGACCTCACTCCAGTCCGACTGCCAAGGGAGCTTGTGACAGTCCGAAAATTCGACCTAATTGTCGGGATTTCTAGATGAATGGATATACTTCACTAGTACACTCTAATCGATATCTCACTCAGGATTAGCTACCCTGGGATGACTAACCGAAGGGGAAAGGCTACCTGGAAAATTTTCCCATACAGCCGCCCGTTGGTCTGAGACTTCGACAGAGTCGGTATTTAATGGATTTAGCCACGAAACAAATTCCGACATTGGACAATCGAATTGTTAAGATAGTTACAACGGAGATATGGATTCAGTTGTAGAAACGTCGCCTGGAGGGCAGACAGCCGGTGTACATCTCGAAGCAAGACGTGAATAGAAAATTACCAAAATGCCCCCGGTAAATGCTCAGTCCTTAGAATTAGATCGAATAGAATTATTTGAGAACGAACGCGATAGAACGAAACCAAATTCAGTCTGAAATTCGTTCGCGCTCGGGACCCGATAGGTGTATTTGGCACGCAAATCGAGGCAAGTCAAATCAAGTGTCACATCAATCAATGTCCCATCAATCAAATCAATCAATCGCACAATTCCTAATGCAAGTCAATCAATCACATCATGCCTTCTCAAGTCAACTCAAGTACACCTACCATTACTAACTCCCACTAATTCATTTTAAATTCATTAAAACTATTATAATCTCTCATTTCACTCTCTCTCTCTCCCCTCAAAGTTTCGGCTGGCCATCCCCCATCATCTCTCTCTCCCTCTCGTGATCTCTCTCCCTCTTTCTCGGTGTTCCGTCGTCCGGCCGCCCCTCCCGTTGGCGTCCGCCACCTTTAACCGCCGCAGACCGCCTCCATTAGCCACGTTCACGCCTAGGTACGCCACTCATGCTCCTTTCCTTGCTGTTCCCGTGGCCCTAGAAGCCACCATGAGGCCGACTGGACCATGACTCCTCTCCCTCTCTCGGTTGTCCAGCCGTGCCGTCCCACCGTCGCCGCCGTTTGGCCTCCACCGCCACCGCCATCATCTTGCCTTCCCTTGGTGAGTCTTCTAAGCTTCATCCCCTTCATTTTCGTAGCATGATGACCCCCGAAGAACCCCCGACCAAACCCGTTTCTCTCTTCCCTTTTCCGTCCGTCGTCGTCGTCGTCGTCGGCATGGAAACTCCGACCACCACGGCTTGCTCCATTCGGTCCCTCACACTCTCTAATGTACAATGCTACCATATCTAGGCCTTTGACGTCCCGTGAGACCGCCGGAGCAGCCGCGCCGTTGCCCTTTCCTCCATGGGCCGTGAGCATTAAACCGGCCCATTTGGCCTTCCGACGTTGCCGTAGCCACCACCGCCCCATATTGTAAGTAAATCCTCTAATCTTAGTCTAGGAATGATGTATATGAGTGTGGTGTGGTTGTTGGTTGCTTTGGATTAAAGGAAAATAAAGGATTAAGGTTGGAATTAATTAAACCAAGTTAGGGGATTAGTAAAGTGGCTGATCATGGACTTAGGTAATTCGGTTTGGCTTGCAAATGTTCTTAATGGGCTGAGAATGATGTTTGGGGCGTGCAAGATGATAGGCCATGGATTAGAGATGGGCTTGGGGCTATATTAGGCTAAAATAGTCAAGTTTAGCTTAATGGGCTTAGGTCCAAATTGGTGGCTTGTGTTAGCAAAATTGAGGATTAATTGGGCTATGTTTGTGGGCTTGGATCTAAAAATTTGGGGCCTAATATCATATATGGCTGAAGGAATCAAATTGGGCCTAAATGGATGAGTTTAGACTAAATGGACTTGGTAAATTTTGGGCCATAGGCCTTGGACGAAATTCACCACAATTAATGGGCCTTCCTAAATTAAATCACAATTAATCAGATATGGGCTTGAGAATGATGATTGGGCCATATACTACTTTGGGCTTGGACCGAGTTAATAAACTTGATTTGGGTATAAAGACTAGGGGCTTAATATGGGCTTGGAATTTATTTAACGTAAACCAAATACATTCTATGAAGTAATTGTGGCCTATAATTGGCCGAGGTTGAGGGCGAGGACTACACCTAGACCAGGCTATTGGCCTGATCGAGCCGGACTCTTAAAATTAAAGGATTCCCCATTTAATAAGGTTACCATAGGAAACTCATGAACATACGGGAGATCAATAGGGCCTTTGATAAAATTCGGGATTCAATACGAGGTATTGTTGACACTTGATTTTTGACCAATTTTATTTTCAAAAATTCATAAAAAAATCCATAAAAAATGAGAAAATTGAAAAATCAACTCTGGGGACCTTGGCATGGCCTAGGAACCATTTTGAGAAAAAATAATTTTCCTTATTTTAGTATTTTTCTGCATTTTATTTTCAAAATTTCATGAAAAATCAATAAAAGCGAGAAATTGCAAAATCAACTTTGGAAGCAATTGGCCAAGTCTAAGGAACCATTTTGAACAAAAATATTTTCCTTATGTTTCGCTTTTTTAATTTTTTCAGAAATTAGAAAATAACAAAGATTAATAAAAATAGCATTTGAAGCCAGAAAATTACCAAAAAATAGTCAATATTTTTAATTTAATTTTCTCTTCATTTTGGATGAATAAATTTCGAAAAATAAGTCTGGAATCTAGGTTTTCTTTTAATTTTATTTTTTTTTAGATTATTCAAATAATTCTAGAAATTCCATTTCAAAGCTTTTTAATTTTCCATTTCGCATTTTTAGAGTCGTGACATCCTTCTCTATTTTTCAAAATTAAATCAAGTCCAAAAGCCCTCAGAATCGCCCAATTTTCGCTAAAAGGGGCAAAATGCAATTTCCAATTCTTCAAATTAGTCCCTAAAATCATCTAAAAATGAAATAAAAATTTTCTGGGGACTGAATTGAAATAGGGCGACGTCACCCCCTAGATTTTGACCTTCTGAATCCATTGGTTGCGTCAATTTTGCAAAAAATGCCATTAGAACTTTGGATTTTGCAAAGTGGATACTCGGGTCAAATTTAGAAATTGGGTTTTTATGCCAATTCCTAAGGAAATTGGCGTAGAAATCTACTTTTCTGATGTATTTCATGCCATTGGATTCGATTTCGGGGTCTAGTTTGCTCAATTTGATTTTTTAAGGGGTAATTTGAGAAAATTTTATCGACCGGTTCAGTCGGGTCGGGTCGGATCCGACCCGATGACCCGCCGATCATCCCAGCCCAAAGAAACAAATCTGGTTCTTCCCCTCCGCGCGAAATGGATTTCAAATCGGGGGCAATTCCTAACCAAGAGATTGAACGCGATTTGAGAGATTTGAGCAAGATTTCAACGGAATTGGAGGAGAGGATCTCGGGGGAAGTTTCGGGTACCCAAAAATCGAGTTTAAAAGGACGGGAACTCGAATTCGGGGGACCTTTTTTCGGCCGAAGCAACACCGACTGTGATCAGGAAATTGGACGAATCGAAGCTGATCAAGGCGTGAAACCAGCTGGAAAGATTGCTAGAGTCCATTGGAGTCGACCCATACTAATTCAGGGTTCGTCGTTGCCTAAAACGGTAAGTCGAAAGTCAGAGCTTGAGCTCTGGCCTCTAATGGCGGATTCGTGATTCATGCATGATTCTCCCTATTTTCATGTGCATATTGCTCCCATCTCCCTTCTGATCCCATTTGTGCCTTCATTTTGCATTGCCGCTGCGTGAAACCCCGACCCGAGCCTTAAACCCTAGCTTATTCTGTCGCGACCTGGTTAGAAACAATCTGGCGATTTAGAGTTCAATCAGGACCCCAGGTAAGCTTCCTAACCACTCTGTGATGCTTCTCCGTGAGTTAATTTAATGGCTATGGTCGGGATTGTTCGATCGAGTCTGCCATGGCCGTGACTGTGGAAGCTTCGATTAAGCTGTTCTAACCGTTAGATTTCAATAGATTTCTGATATGCTAATCTCTTAGTCTAGACGAATCGATTGAGACCAGTCTCGTGTCATTTGGTTGAGATTTTGGCCGTCGGATTATCGCCGGAAGTCTGTGGCCGTCGGTCTAGGATTGGTCCAAGGAAGAAGACGAGCCAGGTCAGCAAGTTGACTCGGTCAACGTCTGGCGTGGCGATGACGTGGCGAAACACGTCACACGACCACGTCGGCTCGTTGACCTCGTCAAAAGCCGACCGACGCTTCGTCAGAATAAATCCACGGCTTGGATCTAGTCTAGAGTCTAATCTTGACCGTAGGTTCTGGATGATAGGATGAAGACACGTTATAATTTGCGACCATAGGATTGGGATTTAGGCGAAAAATAAAATCAGATTAAAAATCCAAAAAATTCGAAAATTCAAAAATAAACCCTAAACTACGTCGTTTTAGCTCGTTAGTCTTGAGCTTCGGTCTTGGGCCTGGATAGTGGGCCGGGTCCATTTGACCCGGTCCGTAAAACAAAATAAAAATAAGAAATAATAATAAACAAATGAAAATTTTCAGAAATCAATTAAAAGATAATAAAAAAATCAATGCGCGTCGTTTTGGATCGGGCCTAGAGTTTAAGTTTGGGCCTTCGGGCCGGTTCTTCAGATGGGTCGGGTCAAACCGACCCGGTCCGAAAAAAATTTAATTAAAAATAATAAAAAATAACTAATAAAAATATATAATAATAATAGATAATAAATAATAATAATATAAAAACGGCGCCGTTTCGGTCCCGGGTTAAAAAATAATAATAAATGTTAAAAAATCGAAATAAAAAAAGAAAAATCTAAATAAATAAAATAAAATAATAAAAATCATCAAAAAATAGGAAAATCACAGAAATTCATAAAAAATATAATAAACACTAGAAAAGCTGGAAAATTCGCCGGAAATTGTAAAAATATTATAATTAAAAAATGAAATTTCAGAAAATGTAGAAAGTATTCTAAAAATAGGGAAATTCTTCAAAAGTCTTAGAAAATCCTAATAAAAATGTTCAAAATTTAAAAAAATAATAAAAAAAAATTTAAAAATAAAATTCCAGAAAATATAGAAATATTCTGAAAAAATAGGAAAATCCCAAGAATCATAGGAAAATCCCAAAAATGCCGAAGAACGTCCAAATAGGGAAATCCTTAGAAATTCTTAGAAAGTCTAAAAAATCCCAGAAAAATTACAAAAATTCAGAAAAATCATAAAAACTCCTAAAAATTGTGAAAATTAAAGGAAAAACCATATTCACCGGTTTGACCTAATTTCACATTTCTGGCTCCCGAACTTCTAAATGACCATTCTGCCCTTCTGGTCAATTTGGACCCAAATCATTCCGAACCATCCCAAATCATCTTCGAACCTAATTGAGGTATTTTCCCAGGCTCCTAGGACTCCCCTTGTTTGTAATTGATTTGATATGTTTTGCTTCCTGATTGGACTTTCTTCATTGCGCATTTATTTCTCTGGTTGTGACTGATAGGATAGATAATCCACCTGCATGAACCCTTAGATTTTTAGAGCCTACCTCACCCAATCTCGCTTGCATGAATTCCTTAGATTAGGAAAATCACCCAACTTAGGTACCGAAAGGGTCGATAGCCATATCGACGTAACAAAGTCCCCGAATTCTAGAATCTCTGGTTTTCGTAGGATCGCACGATCTCTCCCAATCGCTCGATAGGGTTGCAAGGGGGGGGGGGGAGAGGG
>JAGVVM010013403.1:0-15463 GCA_019149425.1 Psidium friedrichsthalianum
AAAAAATGGCATGCGGTGGACTCGTATGCCCTTTCTTGTCCTAAAGGCGAGTTCTTCGGGATATCTTCCTTCTGATCCTTAGCGTGGTGTGTACCCTCCTCGTCTATCTGGATAACACGCCTCTCCTTCTCAGGCTGATCGAAAAATATCGTCCAATCCTTGCAAAGGTTACTTGTTCTTGATCGGTCCTTGGTTCAGCTGTCGATAGTCTATACACAGCCTTGTGTCCGTCCTTTTCCTTAATCGAACAATAGCAACACGATCTCCCTATGCGAAGCACTGGGCCGGATAAATCCTTTATCCATTAGCTCTTTCATCTGCACCTTCAGCTCTTTATTCAGTAGTGCCATCCTATACGTTGCTTTCGAGATTGGCTCATTCCGGTGCCAACTCATTCAAAACTCCACTGTCACGCTTCTGTGTTGCAACCAGGCATTCTTGAGGAAACCATCGGATTATTCCCTACTATACGGCCACCTCCTCCACTTCACCTCTTAACCGTCTAATCTATACAGATCCCAGATCCTAAGCAACCCTGGGTCCAATCATCTTGGTTGGCTTCTATCGCGGAAATCCAAGGATTTTGGGTTCTGACCTCGATTTCCTTTAAAACTCATATCGCCCCATTCTCCTGGGGTTCAACCTTATTCTTACTTCTAACTTGGGTGGCAGTCATAACTGGCTCCATGTCTAAAGCCAACCCGCCAATGCAACATCAAGGATTCGAAATCATACATTGGCAGGGACATCTAAGTCAATCTTCGTCGACTCTATTTCCCAGAGCTATCTCACACACCTTCACCCTAACATAACAATTACTCTATCTTTCAATGGGTGGCCACATGCATACGACTCCACGAGTCTAGTTTTCTATTCCTCCATTCTTGCAAAACGTTACAGATATGACGGATAGGGTGCACCCTAGAAAAAGTGATCGAATAGCATAGCGTTGTGACCACAGAGAGAACTGGTACCCTGTGGCTGCACCCCTGTCGCATTTATCAGTCATCCTTTGGACGCAACAAGCAATAAATGGGTGTCGATGTCCATGAGCAAGTGGACGTTCAAATTGCCTTTGCGGGCTTCACAATCTGCGGCTGCTGCTATGGCGGTTGGAACTGGGTTCTTGTCCATTCCTCCTGGTAGTTCCTTTGATGTGCCACCGCTCGTGCCCACATTCGGAAGCTCCTCCCGTCTTCTTTCAACAGGGGCTGTTCCCAATGTCTCTACTCCACAAGTCACGGCATTCTGATTCCCAGCGAACGTGGGCTTTCCGTGGTTTCTCTGCGTCTGCATGTTTGACGAACCTGCGGTTCGTCCTTCCTCGGCCTCTTGCCGCAATTCTCTTAAGTTTTCCTATGTGGCATGACCGCATCCAATCGGGCAGCCTTTCATCCTTCTGTCATATCTCGTTCTATTGCCAGGCTGCTCTCATAGGCTCCGTTGTAGTCCCTCCGCCCATTAGCAGTATCCATATCTTCCTCATCAGGCCTCATCCTTCTCTGAACCTTCTGGCCTTGGATCCCACAGGAATCCTCTATCAATCAGCCTTCGAGCAAAACTTAGACAGTCTAGCAAACTCGGACCTTCATACTGTCTACTGTCATTGACCCTTGCGAAGTCGATGAACTCCTCCATCTCCTCTCACTTGGCATCCTCGAGAAGGTATTCCCATTAAACGCTGCGCAGAATGCAGCCCATTTCGGCCCATGCCATCAGAGACTCGTCCTCTGTGGCCTTCCACCATCATTCTGCGGTGCTCTGGAGCTGATATGTCCCAGTGAGACTTCTCTTCCCCGTGCATCCAAGCCTGTGAATGCTTTCTGCCATGCACTGCTTCGATCCATAAAGGCAGCTTCTTCAGGTCCTCCCAGTGCCGTCAAACTTCGATGGTTGCAGCTTCCAGAAACTGGCTCTACTATTGATGGGCTGACTCCTCGCATTTCCGTGCCCATTGCCCCCATGGGTCTCCATTTTGCCGGCCCAGGCGGGCCTCATCTGCTTGGGCAACAGTGGCTAAGCTCTCTCAGCAGCAAATATGCCTACGCCTGCGAGATTGCTGACTTCGGTTATACCCTCATCAGCTCTCTGCTCTTCAATTTCTCGGGTCTCCTTCAGGTGCAGGAGCCCTTGAGCTCGACCTCCAGCACTGGGTCTTTCTGCCCCTATTGGCTCATCCTTTAGTCCTACTCCTCACCTATACCCAATAAATTCATTCAGAATTTGAAACCCTAAGACTAATCATCAAGCTTTCGCCTACTGTCGTCGTCTACTGACATGAATATGCATGAAAAAGTATTTTTTTCGCTGCAGCTTTTAAATGCAGATTGGACTAGGAATAAACCTAGACTCACCCTGACAATGCACAACTAAGCCACTCCATTCGCTCACCTCAACTAGAAGCCTGGTCAGGAGCCCTGCCTTGATCGGTTGTCTCTCCCCGACGACCACTCGGCACTCCCCGCCCTCTTCATTTCTTGGTAGCGAACAGTTTTCCCCTAGGTCTCCCACGCCAGAGAGAGTCCCACTCCCGGTGTGTCCCATACCACGCTTCATTGCAGTATTTTAGACGTCCCGTCAGACCTGTCCCATCGCACAGTCTGACGGTTACCCACCCAATAAGATAGATTGCATGCACTTTTCAAATCCAATCTTTATTTTAATCACTATTCATTTTAAACCATTTTTTCTCAATGTAGAAATCGTGCACTGCAATCAAAAAAATGGTCAGTCGAGCGCACGACAGCCAGACTGAGGCATACAACCCATTCACAGTCTAGCAACTGTCAACCAGCAATCAGCATTCAAGCACCCACTCATTGGGGCTTATCTTTAGAACCTTACCGTCAGTCCTGACGCATCTGCAGGTTAGTGTGGGCCAGACAGTTCATAGTTTTATAGGGTCGTACTTAGACTAAGTCATTCTACGCTGCAAGCACAGCGCCATCAGTTCATGCATTCTGTGTCACGCCCCAGCCCAAGTCGAGCCTCCATAGGCGACATGCACACCATGTTCATACCTTAGTCGAGATCCGGGAGGTTGCGTACCCTTGCCTACGAGTAGCGGACGCCGCAGGATGCTCATCTCGGCCAAAGCGCGCGTATATTACAAACTGCAACTGTCGAAAACCCTGCGGAAGCGTGCCTTCTATACTACATACATGCACAAGTATAGGAGTAGTATAGAAAGCAAGAAACACTTTTACAAAAGTATTCACATCATACATTTTCAACAAGAAAAAAAAAAACCGTTAGAGTTTTTACAGACCCCAAAAAGAAAACCTCACTATGGTCAAGCTATCTACGCTCTCAAAAAGACTAGACCAGTGACAGCGGGACTCAGTCCACCTCTAGCTCCTCCTCCGGATCCTCCTCTGGGTCCTCCTCTGGATCCTCCTCTCGGTCCTCCTCGTCTGTGTCCATGACGTCACCCTCCTCGTGACCATCGATCTCGGAACGTCCTGGGGACGGCATCTCCTGCAGTGGGTCGGGGTCGATCACCTCGCCACCATACTCGGCTGGCTGCAGCAAAATTGGGTCGTCCTCCATGGGAATCGGGGAGTCTCTCTGAGGTCCCTCGAAGCCATACAGACCCTCTCTAAACCAGGCCTCGTATCTATGGGGTACAAGATAAGGTCCACCCTGATCTACTAACACGGTGGTCACATGCCTATGCCACAGAGTGGCGTGCATATCAAAATGGGGGTGATCTCGGTGTCCATCTGTACTGGTAGTCCAAAAAGCATCGGCGGTGCAGCCATCATGGGTGACCTGGATCTGTAAAAGAAGGGCAACCACCGCCCATGAGTCGAAACTCAGCAAGCTCACCACTAATCCTAACGTAGAATAGCGCATACTAGCGGGGTCGGTCCTATCCAGTGGACTAGGTTCACGGTCTAGGGCTCAGTCACTCTCAGTTTCATCGGTACTAGTACCCTCAACACGAAACTAAATAGGCAAGGTATAACGATACGATTCACAAGATATAGACAGGCAATAACAGCAGTCAATCACAATGCCATATGCAATGAATCAGGCCTCAGTCGGCCATGTCGGTTCCCAGTGGAACATGCCCGTCTATCGCTCCAATTCCCATCAGGGCTCATTCTAGCCATTCGGCAAATACCACACTGCGTCTCGAACGCCTTACGTTGGTCTCCCTTTTCTCTCCATTTCCACTCTGGGCCCATTCTCACGTCACAACTCTGGTGACTCATGCCATGCTCTCAATGTATGCGGGGCCACGTGATTGCAATCAGCAAATCAGGCATAGAGCATGCATGAAACGGCATATGTGTACAAGTGCAAAACACATCATGCAACCATCACTCGTTCACGTGCTCAACAAGCTAAGCCATACGAGATTCAAAGGCCCCACGCATAATTTCTTAGCCAGGTAGGTTCGATAGAATATCACATATTAATTCTCGGGTCAGACCCATAACAGTTGGACTCTCATCTTTGCGGATCCGACAACTCGGCCTAAGCCCAACACCCATGTTAGTCCCCTGGGAGTTAGTAACCCACGACTAATGATTTAACGATTTAACAATTCTTTGGGCGTAGTTGAAATAGGCTAAGTTGGTTCAAGGCCCAATTAGAGGATTCAAGTTCAATTGGGCCTAAAGCCCGATCCAAGGCCCAAGGCCCACAAAGGTAATGAAGTCCACTAAGGTAAGTCGGCCCATTATAGAATTCAAAGTCCAATAGCCAAGTCGGGCCCATTAAGGTTCAAGGTCTAATGTAGTGGGTTAGGCCCATTAAGCCTAGTTGGGCTCATTGAATTAAATTGGGCCCATTTAGAAATTAAGGCCCAATAACCAGTCTTAGGCCCATTAATAATTCTTGAGTCCATTATGTATTTAAGGCCCATTATTGTGACATCCTGGATTTTCGACCCATTTTCGGAATTCATAAATTGAATGGATATACTTCCTTAATACGCTCTAGTTAAGCCTCACTCGAGTCTGATCAACTTGAGACGACCAACCGAAGGGGAATGGCTACCTAGGAAATTTTCCTAAACAGCCGCCCGTTGGTCTGAGGAATTCGACAGAGTCGTAATTTAATGGATTCGGCCACGAAATGAATTTCGATCTTGGACAATCGAATTTCTAAGATGGTCACAATGTAGAAATGGATACAGTTTCAGAAACATCGCCCGAAGGGCAGACAGCCGGTGCACGTCGAGAAGCAAGACGTGAATGGAAAATTACCGAAATGCCCCGGTAAATGCTCAGTCCTTAGAATTAGATAAATTAGGATTTTTAAGAGTGAATACGATAGATCGAAACCAAATCCAGTGTGAAGTTCGTTCGCGCTCGGGACCCGATCGGTGCATTTGGCACGCAAATCGAGACAAGTCAAATCAGTTGTCACATCAATCAAGTGTCATGTCAATCAATCTATCACATCAACCCATCAATCATGGCACAATTTCCAATGAAATCCATCAATCAAGTCAAGATCACATCAAGTACACATCCTAGTCACTATTCACTTACCTAACCCCACTATAATATTATTTCTTGATTTTCTTTAATTCCCTAAAACATTATAATCTCTCTATCACTCTCTCTCCTCCCTCTTCTTCTTCTTCTTCATTTTCTTCTTCTTCTTCATTTCTTCTTCCTCTCCTTCTTCGTCCGCCGGCCACCATCCAACGCCACCGTCCTCTCGTCGTCGTTCGGCCACCACCGCCACCTCCATCATCCCCACGTCATTTGGTAAGCTTCCATGGCCCCTCCTCTCTTCATTTTGTGATCTTGAAGACCCACCGTGAACCCGACCAAACCCGTTCCTCTCTCTTCCATCCTTCTTCGTCGTTGTGCATCGGGGGAGCTCGGGCCATTTCGGCTTGTTCCGCCCACTTCCCCAACCCATCTAACATCTAGAACCCACTCATTTAGGTCTTGGAAGGCTCACAAGGACGCTAGAATAGCCGCCTCAACCGCCGACCCTCCTCCCTTGGCCGTGAGCCTATTCGGCCATTTTAGCTCCGTCGTGCGTCGTCGTCGTGTTCGGTCCATTCAAGGTAAGCTTAACCCCTAATCATGGCCTAGGCTTGTTGTATGCATGTGTGTTTGGATGTTAGAGGATGGAATGTGGCGATTAGTGTGTGAAATGGAGGATTTTGGTTAATGAGCATTAGGCAAATTTGAGGGTTTAGCTATTGGGCCGTACGTGTGAGCTTAAGGGAATATTTGGGCTTCGAAATGATCAATTATGGGCTGCAATGTTGGGTTTGAGCGTGAGAATTGATGGGCCAAATGATAAAGATGGGCTTGGGGACCCATTTTAAACTTAAATGAGCAAATTTGGACCCTTGGACCTAAGTGTTTCTAATGGGCCTTATAATTGGACGAAAGTGTAATTAAATTGGGCCATAATTAAAGTATCGAATATAAAATTATAAGGCCCAATAATATACATGGGCTTAGGATAACAAATGGGGCCCAAAATGGTCAAATTGGGCTTAATAAGTTAAACTTTAGAAATGGGCTTGGGCCCTATACGAATTTAATTATAATAATGGGCCCAAATTATACTTTTAATCTTAGAATTAACTCATGGGCCTAAGATTGGTTAATGGGCCTTAGATACTAAGTGGGCCCAACTTAATTAATTAGACCCAACTTAATTTAATAAGCCCAACTAGGTTAATGGGCCTAACCCACTACATTAGACCTTGAACCTTAATGGGCCCAACTTGACTAATGGGCTTAAAGCACTATAATGGGCCGACATACCTTAGTAGACCTAATTACCTTGTGGGCCTTGGACCCAAGAATGGGCTTTAGGCCCAAACGTACTTGAATCCACTAAATGAGCCTGGAACCAAGTTAAGCCTAATACAACTACACCCGAGGGTCTGTTAAATCACTGAATTATCGGTCGTGGGTTATTGACTCCCAGGGGACTAGCATGGGTGATTGGGTTTAGGCCGAGTTATTAAGGCCGCTGAGATGAGATTCCAATCGTTATGGGTTTGACCCGAGAATTAATATGGGATACTCTATTGAGCCTGTCTGGCTAGGGGTTTGTGCGTGGGGCCTTTGAATCTCATATGGTCTGGTTTGACGAGCACATGTTTACTTTGATGATTTCTTGATGTGCCTTGTACTTGTGCTCATATACCATAGCATGCATGCTCTGTGTTTAAATTGCTGGTTGCAATCATGAGGGCCCCGCATTCATTGAGAGCATGGCATGCGTCACCAGAGATGTGACAAGAGAATGAGCCCCAGAGGCGTTGATACGCGGGGAAGTGGAGGAAAAAGGGAGGCCAACGTAAGGCGTCCAAGACGCAGTGTGGTATTTGCCGAATGGCTGAGAATGTGCCCTGATGGGAGATGGAGAGAAAAGGGAGGCCAGCGTAAGGCGTCCGAGACGCAGTGTGGCGTTTGCCGTGTGGCACAGAGAATGAGCCCTGATGGGAATTGGAGCGATAGATGGGCACGATCCATTGGGATCCGTTATGGCCGGTTGAGGCCTGAGTTTGATCCATTGGGATCCGATATGGCCGGTTGAGGCCCGAAACATTGCATATGGCATCTGATTGACATCTCTCGTGCCCGTCTGTATGATGTGAACTGTATTACTATGAATTGCACATTTGTTTACGTTGGGGGTCTGGTACCGAGGGAAATTGAGAGTGTCTGAACCTTGGACCCTATACCCTAGTTACCGGATAGGACCGACCCCAAGTATACCCTATCCTACGCTAGGATTAGTGGTGAGCTTGCTGAGTCCTCGACTCACTGGCGGTGGTTGCCAAATTTTCAGATCCTAGATCACCGTGATGGATGCACCCCGACACCTTTTGGACTCCGAGTGGAGGTAGAGACCGAGCCGTCCTCTCCAGAGATCGAGCAGGATCTAGAGGAGCCCTCTTGGCAGACAGACTGGAGCGAGGTTGGCGAGAACTAGATGTCAGGCCTGGGTGATGTAAATTGATCGATCGTAGATTTTGAAATGTATTGTGATGACCTCCATTGTTGATGGTCTGTACCTGACGCTCTTATATGTATGAATATGAATTTTAGTTTGACTAATATTGTCGACTACCTCCCTTGCACTCTGTTACCCCAAGATCGTATGTATGCTTGTATGGGATAGGAGATTAGCTTCCGCAGGTTCATGAGATTGCAGGACGCGTCGTCTGGTCGCGACGAAGAGACTCCCTGGGCCGTCGCGTATCGTGGATCAGGCGAGCGCGAGTAGAATTTAAATGTATGACCGGGATGTCGCGAGCTCGATTGGGGTTCGGGGCGTGACAATTATTATTAAATTTTCGTGCAGGGCCCAAGCCCATTTTCTAAGATTAGCCAATTAGGCCCAATTAGGTTATTTTAGGCCCAAAGGGATGTCCCAAGCCCATGTACATTAATGGGCCTCATCTTTTAATGTTCCAATTTATTAGTTAGGCCCCTTCACTAGTGAATTTCGTCCATACAAGGCCCATTAACCATCTTGGGTTCAATTAGGTTTATTTTGGCCCAATCAGCATAAAATTAGAACCCCAAGCCCATTAGAACCCTTAGCCCATTCATCTCACGCCCACATCACTATTTCCAGCCCATTACATAGCTTCAAGGCCCCAAATTAATTTCCCACGCAGCCCACACGCACGCCCAATTGCACAAGCAACTAATCCAGGCCCATTAGGCTTAACTTCACATAATACTCCTAATTACCTTAATTAGCAACTAAAACCAATCAACCACATATGCATACAACTAGCCTAGGTCAAGATTAGTGAGTAGAGCTTACCTAAAGGGGTCGGTCAAGGCTGGTTGGCGACGGGACGGCCGGACGACGGCGACGGGACTCTCGGCGGCCGACGAGCTCTCGCCTTCTCGGCGGAGGAACCGGCTTAGTCCGGCGCTCCAATGGGGTCGGTTGGCACGAAAACGGGAGAGGGAAGGTTTAGGGAGCTTACCAGGTGTGGTCGAGTGGTGGGGTGGCCGACGGTGGCCGGACGGTGACGACGATGGGGCGGCAACGGGCGGCCGACGGCTTGAAAACCCGAGAGAGAGAGAGAGATGTCACGGTCGGGACGGCTCATCCAAGGCCAAGAAGAAGAAGGGGGCAAGGTTCAAGGGCTCACCGTGACGAGGACAAGGCTGTGGTGGCCGCGGAGCTTGGACGGTGGCGGACGACGGCGGCTTCGGGCGGTCCACGCGGCTACGGGCGAGAGGAGACCGAGAGGGAGTGACAGTCCTGAAATTCGACCCATTTGTCAAAATTTCTAAATGAATGGAAATACTTCGTTAATCACTCTTGGTCGATGCTCACTCAGGATTAGCTACCCTGGGATGCCAACCGAAGGGGAAAGGCTATCTGGAATTTTTCCCAAGTCAGCCGCCCGTTGGTCTGAGACTGAGACAGGTCGTATTAATGAAATTGACCACAAAATGAAATCCGACCATTGACAATCAATTAGTAAGGTAACACAATGAGGAAATGAAGTCAGTTTCAAAAGGTCAACTGAAGGTCAGACAGCCGGTGCACGTCGAGAAGCAAGACGTGAATGGAAAATTACCGAAATGCACCCGGTAAATGCTCAGACCTTAGAATGAGACTAATTAGGATTTTTGAGATAGATTCGTAGACCGACACCAAATCCAGTCCAAAATTCGTTCGCTGCTCGGGACCCGATCGGTGCATTTGGCACGCAAATCGAGGCAAGTCAAATCAAGATGTCCATCAGTCAGATGTCAAATCAATCATCATGGCACAATTCCCCATGCAATCCATCAAGTCAATCACTCACATCATGGTCACTATTCTCATTACCTAACCCACTAACCAATTTAATTTGAATTTTGGGATTATAATCTTCTCTCTCTCTCTCTTCCCCCTCCATTTTTGTTTCGGCCGAAGCTCACTCTCCCTCTCCCTCACGCCATCTTCCTCTTCCTTCTCTTCTTCGTCCGTCGGCCGCCGGAGGAGCTCCACTGTCGCCCGTCGTCCGCCCGCGTGCCGCCGACCCCAGCCACCGTCGCTTCATCCTCCTCCGGTGAGTCTTCTAGTCCCCCTCTCTCTTCATTTCGTGGCCATGGAGCCTCGTCGAGGCCGCCCCCGACCTCACCATCTCACTTTCTCTCTCGGCCCGTGTAGCCGTTCCGCCCAACCGCCGCCGCTACTTCCGTCGTTCCGACGCCGACCAGCCATCACCGACCACCACCTCATCACGGTAAGCTTCCCGGCCCTTCGTGTCTTCATTTCGTGGCTTGGAGCCGTACGAAACCCGGCCAAATCTCACCGTTTCTCTCTCTCTTCCTCGTTAGTCTTCGCCCGCCGTCCTCACCGTCTGCCGTCCGCCCATCCTCGGACTTTCTAAATGATGGAAACCACTCATTTAACTTAGTCACTACAGTCAGGATTAGCTTGTTAGCTGCAAGCCGCAGGGGGGTTATGTGCGAATTAAGGTAATCAGCCGCCCTTGTGTTGAACTGAGACTGAGTGGGGTATTTAGTGAAATTGTGCCACTTGAATCTGCTGGAAATAGTGATAAATCTCGTGTAAATTGATTGGGCATTGTGTAAATGAAGCTTCTGTTTGATTGTCGCCTAACGGTATCAGCGCCTTGGGACCTGAATCAAGACTATTGGAAAAATTATTAATTGGCCCAAATCGCAATTTAGAAAAGACTATTAGGCCCATTTGTGTATATAGGCCTTATGACTCAATAATCTAAAATCCTGGCGCTCGGGGACTAATCCGTGCATTTGGCTTAATTCTACACAAAAATTCCATCATAATAGATGTCACATTAATCATAATGGGCCTAAGAATTAATTAATGGGCCTTAGTTTATAATAGGAAACTTACTTTACTAAGCCCAACTAGGTTTAATGGGCCCTTACTCCACTAAACCTTGAATCCTACCCCAACTTGACTAATGGGCTTGGAACTCTATAATGGGCCGACTTACCTTAGTGGACTTGATTACCTTTGTGGGCCTTGGGCCTTGGATCGGGCTTTAGGCCCATTTGATCTTGATCTCTCTTCGGCCTCTTCCCAAGCTAAGCCTAATTCAACTACACCCGAAGAATTCGTTCGTTCGAAATACATTGCCTCCTGGGTTACTTATTCCCATCGGATACAGGATGTGCCCGTCGGCCGAGCGAGATCACAGCCATCATCAACCCGTCTGGCTGGAGAATTAGTAGCCCTTCCTCTTTCCGGGGGGCTGGCTTGTAGCCGACCATAACCATATGGCCTTGACCCTCGGCCAGCCCGTCATTGCCCGAATGCCGCCGTGTCTGTCCGCCGCGTCCGTCCACAGCCCCGCCACATTGACCGTTCCCATGAGCCCCACAGTACCACATGGAAGTCCCAGAGTCCCATGTCTTCCCGAGACCCGTGGCCCCCCCCCCCCACCCCCACCCCCCCCCCCCCCCCCAATGAGGTATTTGGAATTGTGATAGACACTTGAGAGAGTGATCACTAATGGGGGACTGGGGGAGCAATGAGGAGTGACAAGGGCTGTATTGCCTGTCTTTATCTTGTGAATCGTATCGATATACCTTGCCTATTTATTTTCGTGTTGAGGGAGGTGCTCAGTACCGATGAAACTGAGAGTGACTGAGCCCTAGACCGTGACCTAGTCCACTGGATAGGACCGACCAGCCGCTAGTATGCGCTATCCTCGTTAGGATTAGTGGTGAGCTTGCTGAGTTTCGACTCACGGGCGGTGGTTGCCCTTCTTTTACCGATCCCGTCAACCCATGATGGCTGCACCGCCTGTCACGTCCCCGAGCCCCAATCGAGCCCGCGACACCCCTGTTGATACTACCAACGACGAAACCCTGCGTACACCTGGCCTACGAATAGCGACGGCCCAGGATGCGCATCGCGGCCAAGTGACGCTAGCGCGAACTACAATAATCTAAAACTGCGGAAGCGTGCCTTCTAAACATGCATACATACAAAGAAGGTGGGGTAGCATGAAAAGACAAGAACACTTTTACAAAAGGCGAATTCACAACATATATATATACATAAGCGTTAGATACAGACCCCAAAAGAAAACCTCGCTATGGTCAAGCTATCTACGCTCTCTCAAAAGACTAGACCAGTACAGCATCTCTCAATCCATCTCGAACTCCTCCTCGGGATCCTCCTCGGGGTCCTCCTCTGGGTCCTCCTCTGGATCCTCCTCGGGGTCCTCCTCATCTGTGTCCATCGCGTCACCCTCCTCGTGACCATCTATCTCGGATCGTCCAGGTGACGGCATCTCCTGCAGTGGGTCGAGATCGACCACCTCGCCTCCATACTCTGCTGGCTGCAGCAAGATCGGGTCGTCCTCCATGGGGATCGGGAGTCTCCTGAGGTCCCTCGAAGCCATACAGGCCCTCTCTAAACAGGCCTCGTACCTATGGGGAACAGATAGGGTCCACCCTGATCTACTAAAACGGTGGTCACATGCCTATGCCACAGAGTGGCGTGCATATCAAAATGGAGGGTAATCTCGGTGTCCATCTGCACTGGCAGTCCAAAAGCATCGGCGGTGCAGCCATCACGGGTGACCTGGATCTGTAAAAGAAGGGCAACCACCGCCCATGAGTCGAAACTCAATAAGCTCACCACTAATCCTAACGCAGGATAGCGTATACTAGTGGGGTCGGTCCTATCCGACGGACTAGGTTCACGGTCCAGGGTTCAGACACTCTCAGTCTCCTCAGTACCAGACCCCACATGATTAACAGAAGTGCAAATTATCATAACAGAGTTCATATCATACAGACGGGCACAAGAGATTCAATCAGATGCCATATGCAATTTCGCAGGCCTCAACCGGCCATATCGGATCCCAATGGATCATGTTCAGGCCTCAATCGGCCATAACGGGTCCCAATAGACCATGCCCATCTGTCACTCACTCCAAATCCCATCAGGCTCACCCAACAGTGCCCTACGGCAATTACCACACTGCGTCTCGAACGCCTTACGTTGGTCTCCCTTTTCTCTCCACTTCCCCTCTGGGCACATTCTCGCGTCGTCACAACTCTGGTGACCCATGCCATGCTCTCAATGAATGCGGGCCCACATGATTGCAATCAGTCAATCAAACATAGAGCATGCATGATGTGGCATAAATGCACCAGTACAGAACGCATCAAGCAGCAACCATCACACTCTCATGTGCACAACATGCCAAGCCATAAGGAAATCAAAGGGCCCACGCACAATCCCTTAACCAGAAAGCCTCAATAGGGTATCCCCTAATAATTCTCGGGTCAAACCCATAACGATAGGAATCTCACCTCAGCGGCCTTAACAACTCGGCCTAAACCCAATCACCCATGCTAGTCCCCTGGGAGTTATTAACCCACGACTAATGATTCAATGATTAAACAGTCCCTCAGGTGTGTTTGAATCAGGCTTAACTTGGTTTAGGGCCCAATTAAAGGATTCGAGTTCGAATGGGCCTAATGCCTGACCTGAGGCCCAAGGCCCATATGGGTGAATAAGTTCATTTAGGGTAAGTCGGCCCATCATAAGGTTTAAAGCCCATTAGTCAAGTTGGGCCCATTAAGATTCAAAGTTAAATGAAATGGGTTAGGCCCATTAGGTTAAGCTGGGCTTATGAATCATGTTGGGCCCAAATAGAATTTAAGGTCCAATTAGGGATTAAGGCCCAATTACCAATCTTAGGCCCATTAGGAATCCTTAAGTCCATTATGTAAATTTAAAGCCCATTGGTGTTAATTTCGTGAAGGGCCCAAGCCCATTTTAAAGGATTATCCAATTAGGCCCATTTAGCCCATTTTAGGCCCAATTAACCATTCTAGGCCCATGTACACTAGTGGGCTTCATAAATTAATGTTCAAGATTATAATTTGGGCCCAATAAACTTCAAAATTTTCGTCCATAAGGCCCACCATCATAATTTTGGGTTCAATTAGTTAGTTTAGGCCCAATTAGTGTGAATTTAGTTCGCAAGGCCCATCAATTAGCTTAGGCCCATCATTTCTCACGCTTAGCCCATCTTTGCAGCCCACATATCTAACATTTCCAAGCCCAATTCATGTCCTCTAGGCCACTACACGCACGGCCCAATATGTACACAAGATGGGCCTAAAGCCCATTAATCTTAATCACACAAATTATACACTAATCACCCTAATTAGCCACTAACACATAACCATCACACATATACATTCTAGCCTAAACTAGGATTAGAGGATTGCTTACCGGTGTGGGCTGGTGGTGGCGGCTGGCCGGTGTTTGGGGCGGACGGTGGACGACACGGCAAAAGAAAACGACGTCAACGAAATGATGGACGATGGCTGGTGGTGGTGACCGACGGCGGCAAGGCGACGACGGGGCGACGGGGAACGGGCGGACGGTGGAGTTTTCAGTGTAAAGGTGGGAATGACGACGGTGAAGGAGGCTTACCGGCGTGGGAATACGGTTAAGCGGACCTGGGGCGTCTCACGGCGGCCACGGGCGAGAGGGAGGCCGAAGGAGAGAGAAGAGGGGGCGGCCGAATGAGTTAGGGAGGTGAGAGAGAGAGATTATAGTGTATAAAAGACAAAATGGTAAGTGAGTGAGTGGAGTGGTTGATTGGATTATGTGACATGTGATTGAGTTGATCGATGGCATTGGGAATTGTGCCATGACTTGAATTGATTTGATTGATTGATGGACAAGACACTTGATTGATGTGACATCTGATTTGACTTGCCTCGATTTGCGTGCCAAATGCACCGATCGGGGTCCCGAGCGCGAACGGATTTGGACAGGATTTGGTGTCGGTCTGTCGAATCTACTCTCAAAAATCCTAATTAGTCTCATTCTAGGGTCTGAGCATTTACCGGGGGCATTTCGGTAAATTTTCCATTCACGTCTTGCTTCACGACGTGCACCGGTGTAATGCTGTCTGACCTTCAGTCGACATTTCTGAACCGACTTCATTTCTTCGTTTCGTTTATCTTACCGATTCGATTGTCCATCGTCAGATTTCATTTTGTGGTCAATTTCACTAAAATACCGACCCTGTCTCAGTCTCAAGCCAACGGGCGGCTGATTGGGAAAAATTCCAGATAGCCTTCCCCTTCGTTGGTCAGCTCAGGTAGCTAATCCTGAGTGAGCGTCGACTAGAGTGTATTAGTGAAGTGGTTTCCATTCATTTAGAAATTCTGACTATTGGGTCGAATTTTCAGACTGTCACAATTCTTCCCTTCTTATAAAAATTTCGTCCTCGAAATTTACAGTACACCAGTTCCTACTTCAAAATCAAATTACAGGCGATCATTCAAAACAGGTAAGGGTATTTCTTCTTCATCTCGTCTTCGTTTTCCACGTGCTCCTTCGGTTCCATGGTGGTCCCAGATGACCTTGACGAATGGAATCCCTCTCTTTGTTTTCCTGAGCACTTGTCCCTTGCGATCTTCAATCCTACCCTGTCCTTTCCACCGACGTAGGAGTTACATGACGCGTGTCTATGGGG
>JAGVVM010013404.1:0-11557 GCA_019149425.1 Psidium friedrichsthalianum
ACGACAACCTAGGAATCGTCACTACCAAACGACATCTAATGAACTCAAACCCTGCGAAAGCCAGCATAACCTAGACATGCATAGAGAATGGGGTAGAGAAGAAAAAACACACAAACACATAAAACCAATTGCCATAACAACATAGCCATGAGTGTAGCGTTAGGATATAATATAGTCAAAAGGGAACTACAAGCACTATCCTACGCTCCAAAAGGAATACCACCCTAAAGGTCTACTCCTCATCAGTGTCGCTCCAGTCTGACTGCCAAGGGAGCTCCTCTAGGTCTGACTCAGCTCCATCTTCGGGGATGGGGGCCCTATATGGATCTCCCTCGTTATGGTCATCAATCTCCATCCGTCCTTCCTCTGGTAACTGCTCGCTCGGGTCGGGATCTACAATGTCTCCACTAAGAGTCACGGGGCGAGTTATCTCCGGGTCTGGCTCCACGAACTCCTCCATTGGCACGTCAAAACTCCGCAACGGACCATTAAACATCAGTTCCCTCTAACAGTTCGTGCCTCGTAATGGTAGGGATCAAAAACTCCTCGTCACCTTTGTCTACCCAAACAGTCATCATGTGCCTAGTATACACCTCCCTAAACATGGTAGGGGGTACTCCATCACTTCCCTCTCTAACTCCATAGGTAACCCGTGACGGATCGGGGGAGGGTTCAAGGCTAGGGTCGAGGGTCTATAAAAAATAGTAAAAGAACAATAATGAGTTGAAGCTCATCAAGCTCACCACTAAGCCTAACGTAGGATGAAGCACGCTTTTTGTTTAACCCTAACATGCTAATCTAGGTTCTCAATGAGTCTCAAACAGCCAACATTAGATAGGATTACAATAATTCACAGTCCAGCAAAGATGAGATAGTCAAGCATGTGAACAGGATATAAGATGGTTTCTAACCACAGGCTTAAATCTCATGCATGCCATAATAAGTTCTTTAACCAATTTCAGTTATTTGTTCATAAGCCATGATTCAATTCGACCCGCATTAAAAGCATCAGGTCAAACCCTCGTATCGTACGCCTCAGGTCCATACCTTAACTCGCGTATGGGATGCCTCAGGTTGGCATGCTTATCACTCCAGCTACCCCGCGTCAAATGCATCAGGGCGCATTGTGCCTCGACCTGCGTATGGGACGCCTTAGGTCGGCACCCTTATCTCTCCAATTTCCTCTCGTAAATATGCCTTAGCGCCACCCTCCACCCCATGTCATATAGGCACCTCAAGATTACATGCAATGCTGAACTCCATCAGTTCACACGCTATAAGTTCAAGCCCGTCATGCATGTCAACCATCTCATACTAATCACGCTAGGCATGTTAAACCATACAAGAATCATTTCATAGAATTCGAGCACACGACATGCCATACTAGTAAATAACTCATGCGACACATTCTCATACGTCAAATCTTGTTTGGGTATGAACATAAACCTCTAAATGTTATTCAAGCATACCATAATTCATTCACGAAGGCAATTTGTCAAACACGAGCTATTATCCCACTAACAGACCTCCAGATCACCCAAATGGTCATGAATACACGTAGGAGGCCTCGTGAATAATATCATGTCACTCATGAACAGTGCATTTCTCAGGTGAACAATACTTCTCGAGCCTGAAATGTGCGCTCGTATAGTGTACTAGGCCTAAACTCACTTCTTTAAGCTTGAATTTCATTTTACACATACTAAACCTCAAGATTGTCCATGATACACTCAAGATCAGCCCATTACGGTGTGTGAACAGTATATATATGGCATGAATAGTAACTCTCAAGACTCTAAATTAGCAAACAACCGATTCCAACCAAGCTACGATCCTCGTTCAAGTTCTAACCTTTTTGAAAAAAGCCGAACACCCTAGAGCCCTACCATGCAATGTACTGCATTCCTAGGCCAAACTTAGAGGATAATCTTATCGAGGTGGGGCTCAAATGTCGATGACAATGGCTAAGGATGACTGACTGAGGCAGCGGAGGTAGACGGATGGTAGATGGCGGTGGTGGAGCTTGACTCCCATGACCAGCCTCTATTGAGCATTGATCTATGAAAATATAGCAATTTCTGGCTAACCTACCTTTAGATCCTCGAAGCCCAAGGTCTTACGGTCACTTAAGAGAAAATGGGGATCGATTTGGACTTCGGATGAGCTCGAACGAGCGATTTCAAGTCAGACGTGCGCTAAAATCCGAGAAGGCGGGCTTTCTCGGGCATGGGGTGTCTTTGGCCGAAAATGGAGAGAGAGATCTGAGAGGGATAGAGTGAGATAGAGAGTCTCTTAACCGAATGGTGGAGAGGCAAATGAAGAGAGAGATAGAGTTTATGAGTTATTATGGGAAGAAGACAAAAGGACATGAGAGTTAGTAGTAGGTGAGGACGTTGGTGTACCTTAGGTATAAGAGTGGATTGACCTTTGATTGACCCTTAGAATGACTCTTGACTTGATCGACAACTTGATTGATGGATAGATTGATTTGACACTTGTTCGACATGACAAGAATGATGAGACGATCGATGGGACATTTTCTTGGAATGCGTGCTAAATGTACTGATCAGGTTCGAACGCGAACGAACTCAAGCTAACCATTACTCTAAACTAATGAACTCTCGAAACCAAAACTACTATTACCCACGATCTCGGGAGTCTCTAGCAAACCGGGGGTGAACCAGTCAATTCCAACTTAAAGTCCTACTACACAACACTTCTAATCGGACTAGCGAATCCGCTGAACTAACTGTGACTACGTCGAAAACTTAACTGTAACACTCATGAGAACTCGATTATCCAAGATCTAAATTCATTTTGTGGCCTAATCCATTAAACATTGAATCTAGCAAATGCTCAAACCAACGGGTGGCTATTTAGGAGATACGCGCATTGACCGATTATGTCCACGTACTTTAAAGTCCCAATTAGCCTTTCACCTTCGGTTAGTCATTTCGAAGTAGCTAATTTCAAATGAGATTCGACTAGAGCACATTAATGAAATATATCCAATCTTTATTACAAATCTTGGTAATTGGTGAAATTTTCAGAATGTCACATGAGATTTCTGGAAAAATTGGTCACCTTAGGTGTTCTTGACCAAGTCAATGGCTCCATGACAAATGGTACCCATTCGACAGTTGATCTGTCCTCTGGCGGGTTCAAATTGGAAACTAACGATGGGAACTTGTGGAAAATCCCATTTGAATGCACGTTGAGCAGCAACCATAACATTGAAGAATATGAGGACGAGTTAGATAATGAAGAGGCTCGTCATAAAAGGACACATGAGGCCGATAAGAAGTTTCTATAGGAGGCCCTTAAAAGAGGTGATGTAGTGGATACTCTAGGGCAGGATAGTGGGGGTTACAATTACCGAATGCTTTACTCTGTCTTGCCCAGTTGTTTTGTGAAAACTGAAGAAATCGTCCATGACGATTAGGGCGGTATAGACGATCCGGTTAATGATGATGAGTGGGTCTGCATGATCAGTGAAGAAATCCCGAATCACAATAATGCCATGAGGGAAGAAGATAATCTAGGAACCCATGAGTGACTCATCGCCATAGAGAGAAACATGGACTGCTTGGTCTCGATGATAGCTGAACTATCCAAGATATCGTCCAATATCCATATGCCACCCACGAAAGAGAACTACCAAATGTTAAACTTGAGGAGGGCTATTGAATGGAAAAATCGTAGGTTAGCTGACTTTGAAGGACAGAGTAAAGACCTAGCCAATATGATATCGGAACTGAAGAAGCTTATCGTCCAAGGAGGAAAATGGGTACCTTACCAGGCTGATCAGTTGATAACATTCTCATGAAAGTTTGGGGGTGATAGTTGTCCTTTAGATCATATTTCATACTATTTCTACAGGATGGTTGGCCACCATGAAGATGATCAAGCTCTTGTCAGTAACTTTGAATGCAGTCTAATAGGGCCGGCCCTACATTGGTATCGTTTTATTGACATGGATTGGATTTCAAATTAGGAGGATCTCTTAGACTAGTTTATAAGGCGATTTGAAGCCAACTTAAAATTCACAGTCACTAGAGACGACTTGGCCTATGTTGCCATGGAGGAGGACGAAGACTTCAAGGTATTCGCACACAGGTGGAAGTTGTAGGCTAGGCAGATTTTACCGCTACTAATTGAAAGAGAACAAGTGGAACACTTTGCATGAGCTCTTCTCCCAAAATATTACGACTGCATTTATGCATATGCATTTCAATCTTTTAAGTACCTGGTGAGTATTTAGGTGTTGACACCTGATTTTTAATCACATATTTCCTTTAAAATTAATAGAAAATCTATAAAAATTCATAAAATTAAAAAATCAATTTTGGAAACCTTGGCCAAGCCTAGGGAACCAATTTTGACCAAACAATGATTTTTCATATTTTCAGTATTTCTCAGCATTTTTATTTTCAAAAATTCATTAAAAAAAATCAAGAAAAGTGAGAAAATTGCAAAATTAATTTTGGAAGCCTTGGTCAAGCCTAGGGAACCAATTTTGACCAAAAAATAATTTTTCATATTTTTAGTATTTTTCAGCATTTTTATCTTCGAAAATTCATAAAACAAATCGAGAAAAAATGAGAAAATTACAAAATCAACTTTGGAAGCCTTGGCCAAGCCTAAGGAACCAATTTAAAATAATAATAATAATAATTATCATATTTTTCATATTTTCAATATTTCTCGAAAAAATACAAAAAACTAATAATTCAAAATTAGGAAAAAAATAACATTTGAGGTCGCAAAAATATGAAAGAAATAGTTAGTATTTTTCTTTTAATGTTTCCTTCATTTGGCCAAAGAAAATCTGCAAAAAATTAATTTGTTAATCTCATTTTCAGGTTAATTGAAAAAATTATAGAAAATTCATTTAACTCTATAATTTGCGATTTTTGTATTTCTGGAGTTGTGACATTGTCCGCTAATTGTCTAAATTTTCATCTTAACCCAACTGACCTGGGAAAACTTCATTTTGTACGAGACTCCTTGAGGATCTTGCGGCAGGGGGTACTACTTGGTGTAGTCGGGGCATTGTGGATAATTGCTACATATGTGGTTGAAGGGGGTATGACTCGGACATATACCATCATAAAAAGAATGTGCCATACAACGCCACATGTATTGAGGGCTCTTATATCTCATGTAGCTCAAGCAACTGCAGAATATGTCATCTTCCAAGTGGAATCTGGAGCTCATTGCATATAAATATTTGGTTCATGGGGTGGACAACTACCTCCTGATATGTGGGAGCGTTGGTCAAAGCCTTACATCCAACAGATTGTGAATGTTGTGAGGAAGAAATACCCGGGAACCCCACTCGTCCCATACATAAATGGAAATGGTGGTTTGCTTGAGCGAATGAGAGAAACTAGAGTGGGGATGAGATAATAAAAAAAAGGGGGGGTCTCGGTCAAAAGAGGAGGAGTTGGCAGAAGACAATCCCATGTGGAAACTTTCGATGAGGTGGAAGAGGTCTATCGGTGGGAAAAGAGGCAGCTCTCTAGGGCAAGTTTCACCATATATGCGACTTTTATGCCCATGGTGGGGGCATCTGTCTTGGACCCATGGGGCTCGTCGAGGCTGGTGATTAAAAAGGATATCCAATATTCTTTCACGACTAGTCGGGGTAAGAAGTTGGACAGGGGAGTCTCAGTCAGAGAAAAATAGTCTGATCTTCAACTGTAAAGGAGATTCTGTGAAGTTTGAGGGGAAGGTGGGCACTTTAACGAACAGGCCTTCAGTACTAGTGGGTCATTCGGTACTTCTCCGGTGCTATCTCCGGTCTGGTTTCTGGCCCATGTTCTTGTTACTCTGCCTACCCCTGTTTTTGAGAAGAAGAAGAAGAAGAAGACGATGACGACGACGACGAAGATAACTATCCTCATTGAGCAGATCGAGAATGGTGCCCAAGTAGAGGAACAAAAGACTCTGACTATCACCAATGATCTGGTGCCTGATGGTGGATTCGCGGTGCCAAGAGAGGCATCGAACGATGGATTCGGGGGCTCCTGAGATCAATGCATTCGGTCAATCTTCTAAGGACTATGATGCAGAAAGCCAGAGGCAGAAGACAATGGAGGAGTTTCGCCGGCCGAACCACATCCATCAGACGAAGAAAACGAAAGAAGAGGAGAGAAAAACTCAAGGTTCTGGAGGAAGGACAAATGGAGAGTTCTAAAAAAAATGAGAAATGAAGGGGGTGGGGAGTGTTTCTATTTTTTGAGGGCTCAGAAGTTGAGGGGGGGGGGGGGGGGGGGGGGTGAGGAGAAGACAATGGAAGAGGACGAAGATTGGGAGAGGAGATCTTTTGGAGGGGAACTGGAGGATCTAATTCAGCTAGTCCAAACACAATGAGAGGAGGATGGCTGGTCGACTAAAAGGAAATGGGAGTTAGATCCCAAAAGGAGTCTCGGCAACACTAAACTAGGTGACAAAGTCGCAGAGGTGATTTTTGAGATGCAACCTGAGAATTCTGGCATGTATGTACTCCTCTCAAACTTATATGCAGCGTCTAGTAGATGGGCTGATGTGGGTAGAATGAGAATGATGATGAATATGAGGTGTTTGAGGAAATGAAACCGTGGGATCACACATATGTTGAGATTGATGTTGCTAGTTCTACCTACCACAGTTGGCTCCATGACATACCTAGCTCTGGAGACGATGTTACGAGGGGAGATGGATTGGCTGGTAGCTCAATAGTAGTAGCAACAAGCGACCAGGAGTCCGAAAAGCTAATTTATTCTCCAGTAATAACTACTTTGGGTTGAGTTCACATCCCACAATTGGAAAAGCTGTTGCCGAGGCAGCAAAAGAGCACAGGATGGGCCCAAGAGGATCTGCTCTGATTTGTGGATATACCAATTACCACAAACGTCTGGAGTCTTGCTTGGCAGTGTTAAAGAAGAAAGAGGAATGTCTTCTTTGTCCTACTGGGTTTGCCGCTAACATGGCCTTAATGGTGGCAATTGGAAGCATCAGCCTACTGCTTGCTGCAGGTGTACAACCTGAAAAGAATGAGAAGATTGCCATATTTTTTGATGCCTTGAATCATGCTTCCATAATTGATGGAATGCGTCTTGCTGAAAGACAACGAAGTGTGGAAGTTTTTTTTTTTTTTTTATGGCCACTGTGACATGTTTCACCTGAATAAATTGCTATCTGCCTACATGATGGAGAGGAAGGTTGCTGTGACTGATAATTTGTTTAGCATGGACGGAGACTTTGCACCAATGGATGAGCTTGTGAGAGTTAAGAGAAAGCATGATTTTCTCTTGGTAATCGATGACGCTCATGGAACATTTGTTTTTGGAAAAAATGGTGGAGTTGCAAAGGAGTTTGATTGTGAAAGAGATGTTGACATATGTGTTGGCACTCTAAGTAAAACTGCAGGTTACCATGGTGGATTCATTGCATGCAGAGTTTTCTAAGGTGTCTAGAAACAAGGAAATGACCTCGGGAAGAATTTTTATCATATTTGCAAACCAATTAAAGGGACATTTTCCTTTTTGTGCAAAAGGTGGAAGCAACTCATCTAATCAAGGGGTCGCTCTTCCATATTTTCTACTTCTACTCCCGTCCCAGTTGCTGCTGCTGTACATGTTGCTATCATTGTGACAAAGAAAGAGAAGTGGCACAGAAGGGAACTATGGAACCGTGTGCAGGACTTTTGTGCTCCCACTGGAATCCCCATCTTAAGTCCAATAATCTCTCTCATTGTTGGTAGCGAAGGAGAATGCCTTGCGAGCAAGCCAGCCAAGTCCAATGCCGATGAACGGTCGTTTCATGGCTTTCCTAAAGTTGAGCATTGATTTAAGGAGAATGCCTCAAACGATGAGGCTGGTGACATTGGGCCTCCCACCTTTTCATGTTTTTACTCTGGAGCAAATTGAAGACGCAACAAACAGTTTTGATCCATGCAGTTTGACGGGAGAGGCAAATCAAGGACAGATATATAAGGGTTGGCTTAGAGATGGCACAGGAGTCCTAGTGAAGCGCTTGAAACTGAAGCAGATAAGACTGCCTCAAAATGTTGTGCAGCAACTGGAAAATCTATTTAATCTAAGCTATCGCTATTTGGTCAGTCTTCTTGGACACTGCGTTGTCACTTATCACGACCACCCCAATGTGGCCAGCACAATCTTTATCGTCCCCGAACACATATCGAATGGGTCGTTAGCAGATCATATCGCATACTGGAGAAGGAAAAAGATGCTGAAATGGCCACAGAGGATGGCGATCTCTATAGGCATGGCAAGGGGAATCTAGTTCTTGCAAACGGGATGGCTTCTGGAATACTTGGGAATGACTTGAACATCAATAGTGTTATGCTGGACGAGAGTCTCACCACGAAAACCAGCAATTACAACATTCCACTACCATTCAAGATGGGTTCTCATGCCTTCATAGCTCCAAGGCCAAGAGCGAGTTCATTGGGTCCTCAATCCGATACAAAAACTCAGAAAGGCAATGGCCTGAAACGGTGAAGACATCTGCTGCAACATTATCAGACATAAGAAACGCGTCCATTGTTGAGGCCCTGGTGTTGCGACCCTCCCGAGATTTCCAGATCCCGAGGGAGCTAATGGATTGCTAGGCCCAATTGGTGTCTGGGCTTAGCTCGGGCCCTCCCAAGCCCATACTAAATCGCGTCAGGAAATTTTAAATCGTCATCGACCTTGGTGTGGTCGGGTGACATGTAAATAGTGTGCATGCCATCGGAGTCGCCACCAGTCATTTATTGGAGGGTATGACTGGAAACCCTACCGAACGATTGGGAGAGATCGTTCGATCCTACGAAAACCAGAGATCTAGATTCGGGGACTTAGTTACGTGATATTGCTATCGACGCCCTTTCGGTACCTAAATTGAGTGATTTTCTAATCTAGAGAATCCATGCAGTCGATTTGGATAAGGTAGGTTCTAAGAATCTGAAGGGTTCATGCAGATGGGATAATCTGTCCTATCAATCACAATCATGGAAATAAATGCGCAATCAGGAAATCAATATACACACATCAGAGCAAAACAAATCAAGTAGCATCCTAGAGGACTCTCAGAAACCTAGAGGAAATGTCAGCTGAGCCCTGGAATGATTTGGGAAAATTCGGGTCAGGTCGGCCGGAGGGGTAAAATGGTAATTTCCTAAGGCCCGGGAGGTCAAAAATGGGTTAAACTAATTGGATGTTATTTTCCTTAGTTTTCAGAATTTTTGGGAATTTTTGGGTATTTTCAATTTTTTTTTTAATTTTCCTGAATTTTTTGAAATTTTTTTTGAGGTTTTTATGATTTTCTGAGGACTTTTCCATTTTTGGACTTTTTTAGAATTTTTGTGATTTTTTTTTAATTTTCCCTATTTTGGGCATCTTCTATATTTTCTGATTTTTCATTATTTTTTTGGAATTTTTGATTTTTTGTGATTTTTAGGGATTTTTTCCTATTTTTTGGATATTTCCTATATTTTTTGGAATTTTATTTTGATTTTACAATTTTTCCGATTTTTCAAAACATTTTCTACATTTTCTGACGAATTTTCTAATTTTTCTAAAATTTTTTATTTATTTATTTTTATTATTATTATTATCATTTTTAGGAATTTCTTTTGTTTTTGGAATTTCCTAATTTTTTAAGATTTTCGAAAATTTTTTATAATTCTTCCTATTTTTATATATTTTTTTATTATTCTAATCTTATTATTATTATTATTATTATTTTGTTTAATTTTCATTTTTCGGGCCGGGTCGGGTCAACCCGGCCCGTCCGAGAGCCCGGCCCGAAGGACCAAACCTAAACCCTAGGTTAAACAACGCCGTATTGATTTTTTTTTATTTTTTTTTTATTTTCTGAAATTTTTATCATTTTTATTATAGTTTTATATATTTTTTTATTCTTATTAGTTTCACGGACCGGGTTGGCTTGACCCGGCCCACTACCAGACCCGGCCCGAAGGCCCAACCCGAGAACCTAAAACGACGTAGTTTCAATCTATTATTTTGAATTTTCGAATTTTTTTATCTTTTATTTTATTTCTATTTTTCCCGCCTAGGATTTAATCTGACGGTCCATAACCATACACGTGTCACTATCCTGGTCATTCAATCTTCATGCTAAATCTACGGATCAGATCAAGTCTAGAGACTAAATCTCGGCCGCCCGTTATTTTTATTTTCCAAAAAAATGATTATAAGATTTGGGTCGAATTTTTATTCTCAGGAAATTTAGGATCGTGACACGTGGACCTCCCCTAGCCGTTGGATCTAAGTTGTTACACGGTTCATTTTGTTATAACGTCTTAGCTGACGTGGCTGCCACGTGTGTGTACACGTGGCGCCACGTCATCGTTGACTCGGTCAACGGAGGTTGACTGAGTCAAAGGTTCGCCGTAGAAGATGACCGGCGCCGGCGTTCCATCACCGGCGCCTCGTCGGAGACCTAATCCGACGTAAATTCTTAGCCGAAAGTCACGATTCAAGCACGATTCTCCTCCTAGAGACCAGACGATCAAAATATTTCATACGCAGAGCAACCTAACGATATAATCACCCTTAACTAGCTCCAGCCGAAACTAACTTCCGGCGGGAGTCCGCCTTAGCCACATCTATCGCCGAGTAAGTCACAAACATCATCAGCCGTCACCATAGAAGTGTCGAGGAGCCTACCTGGTGTTCGGATTGGGCTGATTTCGTATAGGCAGAGCTCGTGAACTCAGTGCAAGTCGAGGAAGTTTTGGAGGTCGACGCGGGGGTTCCATACAGTGAAAATGAAAAAGGAACACAGAAATGGAATCAGCGGAGCATAGGGAGCATTTTAGGCCAAGAATCATCAAGAAAGATTGAGAAACGCAGATTTCGCCATTGACACAGAGCTTCGAACTCAAACATGGTAATTACCTCCTCCGACGATGAAATGGCGTTCCACTTAGTTCTGGATGATCGTCGAGAGTTCAGGAAGCTTGGAGGCTCAAGCTTGGGGTCTGATTTTGCACTACGGACTCCGACGAAGGTGTTGAAGTTTTTCCGTCCAAAACTTTCACGCCGGCGAAGAAATCCTCCCCCTCTCCGTGTCTCTTTCTCTCCTTTTAAGTCCTTTTTCTGTTCCGTTCAACCCAATCCCACGCTTCTCGCATATTCACTCGTTACAATCTCTCAGCCAGAACGAGAATCTCTCCTTTTTCTCCAACAAACGGATCTCAATCCGGTGAAAATCCCCTCCCCTTAGCCTGTTTGACACTATTCGCGCGAGAAAGAAGAACCAGAATTGGTTCTAACCCAGTCGGGTCAAACGGGTTGATCGGGTCGGGTCAACTCGACCCGGTTGACCCGACCGACCAAAAACTCGAAATTAAACCCCGAATTAGCCCCCATTTCTCAAAATTGACCTCAAAATTGGACTCAGGGGCATCGAATTTATTTGAAAATTGTGTTTTCCCCAATAATTATTCAGTATTTACGCAAAAACCCCAATTTTTGAGTTTGACCCGAGAACCCATTTTGCAAAATCCAAAGTCTTAGGGTCCTTTTTTTGCAAAAATTGACAA